>JAMXBB010000008.1:11045296-11061750 GCA_024138015.1 Lumnitzera littorea
TCTCGTAATCATTATATATATATATAATGATTACGTAAATAATAAGAAAATAAAAAAAGGAAATATCAATATTTATCTTACATACACTTCATATCATAATCCTTATGCGTTTAATAGGAATTGTATGTAATAGTTACATGAGATATCAAATATAAAATACATACATACATATATATATATATATTCTTTATACAATTATTATATACTAAAGAGAATGTGATAAATTTATAATGTTGTGTAATGTGAGCAAGATGTTTGCTAGTAAACATATTTATTAACAGAAAAAAGTAAGTGATGAGGATGATAAATTATGGAAATACATTAAATTTAATTTTTATCTTATTATAAAAGGAAAGTGCTTTTGAAATTATATAAAATTTGACAAATAAAAAAGGAAATACACTAATAATGAAGTAAAAAGAAGGAATACAAAAATGGAAAGTAATTTCAAAACTATATATTATAATATGATTTCACTTCAATATTATATATATTACAAACATTATAATTATTTTGTAATCACAAGTAATTTTAAAACAGTTTCATTATTTTTTATTCTTTTTCATTTATTCCATGAAATTAATAAAAAATTTTAGATCTAATTTTTTTTTTTTTAAACTGAATTGAAAAAGATATCCATGTTCTTAGTTTCGCTAGGATCAATCAAGATTTTGGTTTGATTTGGTTAATTAGTTACTTTGTTATATACAAGGTTTTGGTAATGAGTACACCAATGCAATCAATAAATTAAAACTTAATTTTTTTTATCTATTCATACAAAAAAAAAAAAAATTAAAATTCATCTTGTTCAATTCTCATCAATTGTACATGAAAACATTTTATGACTAACACGTTTATTACAAAATAACTAAGCATATTCGATCCATGTAAAGATTTTATTTTAGTTAGAATGTGAGGGAAAAAAAAAACAACTAGATTCTCAACAATTTTTTTTTTCTTTCATTCCAAAAATAAGAAGTTGATTATTTAGCGCATAAAAGACACGGGGATACACAATGGAACCCGGTGTCAACGAAGCTTTCAATGCTTGTTACCTTAAATATGAGAGTGCCATCAAGAAGCTCAATGATATGGCAGGTACCTTGACCGCTAAGAAGTACAGGAATGTCACAACTTTTGTCACAACTATAATTGGTGAAGTTGATTTGTGCGATGTGATATTCAAGCAACTTGAAAACGATCTGATGTCAGATAGAAACCTCGTAGTTTGTTATCATTTTGACAATATTTTGGGCAATGCAAGTCTCAACTTAGCATGAATGCATCATCATCATGGTCCTCCATATACTGTTCACAAAATAATGGATTTTGAAAACAAATATTTTTGAAGATTCTAAATATTTGTGGCATCGATTATGCATTACTCTTTCATATTACTCTTTCTATCCCATTCTCTCGTGTTAATACTATTATTTGGGCATAATAAATAATAGACCACGTATGATGTAATATGTTATTTTAATATCACTACTAAATGTTGCCCCCAAATGTATATCTAAATCTATGGATATCAAATGTGTGAAATAGCAAAACATTCATGTAGTGCATTGTGTTAACGGAGCTTTTGGTGTCAATAACCATAAATATGAGGATACCATCGGCAAGCTCAATGATACAGTAGTTGCCTTAATAGCTAAAAACTATAAGGATGCCACTACATTTATCATGATTGCAATGATACAAGTTGAATCGTGTGATGTAATGTTCAAGCGACTTGGAAACAGTCTAATGTTTGATAGAAAGCACGGGCATTGTACATCTCAACTTAACTTGAATATGAGGTCAAAATGGTACTCCATATATTATTCGCGAAATGATGGATCTATGAAAACAAATACTATTGAAAATTCTAATTATTTAGAGTCTCGAGAATGCACTACTCTTCATTCAACTCTTTCTTTCCCACTCTATAGTGGTTACACTATTATTTGGGCATAATGAATAATATGTGACGTACAATGTAATATGCTATTTTTATATCAATAGTAAACTCTGTGCCGAGATGCATATGTATATCTATGAATATCAAACGTAGTAAGTTACATACAAGACCTTGTATTATGAGTTACAAAAAAAAAAAAAAAAAATTCATCACAAAAGTTATGGAAAAAAGAGAAATAGGAAAAGAATTGCAGGAATAGTTATCTTTCTTAAAACTATATGATAATAATATGATTCTTAGTTTGTTTGCTTTATTGCGTAACTTATCGCATGCATGCATAAATCATGGAAAATGTATAGAATAAGTAGATTATTATTTTGCGTTTTAGAGTTCCTCATACGAAAAGACATAACCTATTAAGAAAGTTACAAAACCAACTACACATTAAGCTGTAGATGAGTTTCTAAATTTTGAATAATATAGATATAAGAGAATAGAGTGTGGTCTAAACAAGAGCAAAACAATTACAAAGAAAAAATGATTGGCAAATGCAAACCATAACTAACAGAAATCTTGATAAAGTCAATTTCGATGGATAAGTTGGGATATCAAAAGAAATGAAAAATAAGGTGCTGTGAGTTATGAAATATTGAAAAACTATGTAAACAAGCAATGTTTTCTATAGTGCTAAGCATTTTTTATTTTTATTATTTATTATGCCATTCGAATGCCTTCATTTGACTGTACATAATTGCATATTACATATGATAAAATACAATTGAAAAAAAAGGGTGATGTGCATCCATTGATGAGCATAAGAATGGCAACAATCATGCAGGTCGATCCAAACCATATGTTGGTTTGAAGAGTAAATGGAAATAAAAATCTTTAAGCGAATACCTGAGCACAAACTCTATAGATATAATGTAACGTAAAACAATACTTGATCCTAAAGTTATGGCTGCTATAATGGACAAGAAGTTTTCTAAGTTGTACGCCATTAACCTTTCTCAACAGTTAAATAAGAGCAAACTTAAACTTGGACAACCTTGGGTTACACCCATGAATGAGGAACAGGAAGAAGAAGATAATAAGGATATCCATTCGTTGATTATTGTGGCTTATTTACAAAATGAGTAGATATATATATATATATATAACACATTTAGGAAACTTCTAGGCCAATGCACATTTATTAAAAGCTTCTAGTCATAATTAGTATATAATATCTGTCCAATGACAAAAATGACAATTAACGAGAAAATATGCGCTTGATAATCTATGCAATTAGGAAATTGTCAAGAACGCATTTTTTTTCAAGGTTAGCGGATGCTCATTATCCAAAATTATGACATAAATTTTCATTATTTTATCATTCTAAATCAAATGTACGATTAAATAAGAATATTTATACACCATAAAATTTCATTTTCATTCAATTTGCAAATAAATGGATGAGCTGCAATTTATCATCTAAGAAAAGTTATATGCATAACATGATATCTTAAATGTATATATTGACTTTGTCAGATAATAACATATACTTACATCATATATGAAGTTCATGATGCCAATATTTACAACTAATTCTCGAATTTCAATGTTGTCTTGATTGCTGATTTTATATATCAACCTATTACTATATGGTATAATCTTTGAGTCGATGAATAAACTAAAATTATAATGTCACTTTAATGCTATATCTAATGCAACAAGAGAAATTATTTTTCTATTTGCAAGTAAATTTTAAAATTGGTTTATTTCTAATTTTATCTCTTTTTCTTCTATTGCACTAGATAAATCATAAATTTTTTATCTTCAAAATTTTCAATACTAAATTGAAATAGATGGTCATGTCCTTAGTTTAGGTTGGTTATGGAAGGTTTTGATTTGATTTGGTTAATTAGTCTATTTGTTATACACTGAATTTTGGTAATGAGTGCACCAACACACTCAACACAACTTAATTTTATTTACCAATTTTTACAAAAAAAAAAAGAAGGAAAATGTAAAGTTAATCTTCTTTGATTCTCATCAAGTGTAGGTTTAAACATTTTATGATCAGTACGTTGATAATAGAATAAGCAAGCTTATTCCTTTCATTGCAAAGATGTTGTTTAGTTAGAATGAGAGCAAAAATAGTTAGATTCTTAGCAAATGTTTCAAACAGATCTCGATGAAAATGCTAACGGCAAAAAGTCATTTTTTTTTCTTATTCCAAAGATAAGAAATTAGTTATTTAGTGCATAAAGTGCATAGTGATTTTTAAGGAAACAACTTTGCGATCAAGCATATTCTCATGCAAAAAAAGTTGTTCTTTTTCATCATCCACCAACTACCCTTGTACTATTCTAACAATAGTAATCCCAGCTGTTGTTGGAGAAATAATGCTATAAATACATCAACAATCACCTATTACATTCAATTCCCTTTCATGCAATAACAAACATTGCAGTTCTCTTCATTGTAACCACATTTGACAAAGTATAGAAGCAAGGTAAAGGGGAAATAATAAAAGAAAAAAAATGATTTCTCTCGAATTTCTCATGTCCCTTATGTCTCTAACTCTTTTGCTAACTGTTGTTATAGATGTTATGACAGTCCAAGATGCTTGTGTGAAACTACCACATAAAGATCTATGCTTAACCACCCTCTAAGCTTATCCCAATAGCTTGAATGTCAATGCAAACACCCTTGTATTGATCGTGATAAAAGCTACAAAAGCAAAAGCAGATGATGTAGCTAAATATATCCTAACGATCAATGACAACACAATGGAACTTGGTGTCAACCAAGCTTTTAATGCTTGTTACCGCCTATTACCATAAATATGAGGGTGCCATCAAGAAGTTCGATGATAAGAAGGCTACCTTGACCACTAACAAGTACAAGGATGTCATAACTTTTGTCATAACTGCAATGGGTGAAGTTGATTCATGCGATGTGATGTTTAAGTAACTTGGAAACGATCTGATGTCAGATAAAAACCTTGTAGTTCATCAACATTTTGACAATATTTTGGCCATTCCAAGTCTTAACTTAGCATGAATGTGATGTCATCATGGTCCTCCATATACTATTCACAAAATGATGGATTCTGAAAACAAATGTTTTTGAAGATTCTGACTATTTGTAGCATTGATTATGCATTACTCTTCTATATTGCTCTTTCTATCCCATTCTCTTGTGTTAATACTATTATTTGGGCATGGTAAATAATAGGTTACATACGATGTAATATACTATTTTAATATCACTACTAAACGCTGTACCTAAATATATATCTAAATCTAAGGATATCAAATGTATGAAATAGCAAAACGTTTACATAGTGCATTCTGTTAATTAAGCTTTTAGTACCAATAAACGTAAATATGAGTATGTTATCGGCAAGCCCAGTAATACAATGGCTACCTTGATAGCTAAAAACTATGAGGATGCCATTGCATTTATCATAATTGCAATGAGAGAAGTTGAATCGTGTGATGCAATGTTCAAGCAACCTAGAAATAATCTAATGTTTTATAGAAATCTCACAATTTGCTGGCATTTTGTTAATGTTTTTGGTATTGTATATCTCAACTTTGCTTGAATATGAATGTATATATATATATATATATATATAAACATTGAGTGTGTGAAATTTTAAAATGTTAATGTAGTAAGTTACATTTAAGATCATGGATAAGAAATATGTAAAAAAGGAATCCATCCTATATGTTGTAGTAAAACATCATTAAGTGAAATTGCATGAAGGGTTGTCTTTCCTAAAATTATGCATGATAATAATGCTACTCTTATTTTATCTGCTTCATTGCATAGCTTGCTATATGTGTGCACAAATCATGGAAAACATGCAAATTAGCTAGATTGTTACCTATAACTTATAGAGAAAGCCATAAAATTGAATTCTTGCTAGGTTGCAGTTAAGTTTTTGAGTTGTAAATACTATAGAGCAAAACAATTGCAAAAAAAAAAAAAAAAGAAAAACGTTCCACAAATGCAAAATGTAATTGATGGAAATCTTGATCAAGTTAATATCGATAGATGTATTGGAATATGAAATAAAATAATAAAATAAGGTGTTCTATATTATGTAATTCTTAAAAACTATGTGAAGGGGGCAATATTTTATTGTAGTGCTAAACGTTGTTTGTATTTATGATTTAATTCACCATTTCCATATCTTTAATTTGACTGTATAGAGTTGTACATCAAATATGATAAAATATAACTGTAAAGAAAGAGTGATGTGGATTCATGGATGAATAGAAGAATGCCAAAAATCATGAGGGTGGATCCAAATGTCAAGATGGGTTAAAGGGTAAATGGTGATTACATTTTTTAAGCAAAAGCTGGGGCACTAACTTTATGGATATGACATTCTATAAAACCACAATTGACCCTAAAGCCATAGTTAATATGATGCACAAGAAGTTCTTTAAAGTTACTCGCCCCTAACCTTAATTAAGGATTTGATAAAAGAAAACTTAAACTTGGACAACCTTAGGTTACCCGCTAGAGCAAGGAGGAAGAAGATAGTATGGACATTCATTCAATTATTATTATAGCTAATTTACAAATAAGTATATATACTACCCATTTAGGGAAAATTCTAGGTTAATGTACATTTATTAAAAGATTCTACTTAGAATCATGACAAAAATGACAATTAACAAGAGAATATGTGCTTAATAGTTTATACAATAAGGATAATTGTTAAAGAAGCCTATTATTCCATGGATGGTGGATTCTCATTAACCAAATTAAAACATTAATTTTTCAATTTTTTTTTTATCATTTTGAATCAAACATTTGATTAGATTAGAAATTTTTATAAACCATAAAAATTTCGTTCTAGAAATAAGAGAATCAAGTCGTAATTTATCATTTAAGAAAACTTGCATGCATAACATGAAATCATAAACATGTATTCTAGTTTCGTCTGATAATAACATATATTCACATTATAGAGGAGGCTGATGACATTGATATTTGCAACTAATTATTGAATTTCAATTTCTTCCTCATCACTAATTTCATATATATAATTAATATATGGTATAAACTTTGAGTTGGTGAATAAATGTAAATGATAATGTCACTTTCGTACTATATATATTGCAACAAGAGAATCTATTTTTTTTTTATAGAAATTAATTATAAAACTAGTTTATTTATAATTTTTATTCTTTTTTATTTATTACTCCAAATTAATCATAAATATTTTATCTAAAAGTTTTTGAAGACTAAATTGAAAAAGATAGCCATGTTTTTAGTTTAGTTTAGTTATACTAAGGTTTTGATTTGATTTGGTTAATTAGTCTCTTTGACATACACCCGGTTTTGGTAACAAGTGCACCAATGTACACAATAGAACTTAATTTTGTTGACCTATTTTATAAAAAAATGTAAAATGTATCTTATTCATTTGTCATTGTGTGCAAACTAAAATATTTTATGACCATCACGTTGATTGCAAAATAAGTAAGCTTATCTCTTTCCATGCGAAGATGTTATTTTAGTTGGAAAGAGAATAAAAATAGCTAAATTTTCAGCAAATGTTTCAAATATAACTTAAGAAAAGGCTAATGATAAAAAAGTTGTGTTTTTTTTTTCTTCGAAAGTTAGTTATTAAGCATATAAAGTGTGTAAGGATTTTTAAAGCAACAATTTAGTTATAGAGTATATATAGAAAAGGTTGTTATTTTTCAATATCCGCCAACTACCCACTCTAACAATAGTAAGCCTAATTGCTATTGGAGAAATAGTACTATAAATGCATTAACAATCACCTATTACATTTAGCCTCTTGCATACACTAACAACATTGCAATTCTTTTCACTATAACCACATTCAACATAAAGTGAAAGCAAGGGTAAGGGGAAAAAATGAATTCTTTCAAATTTCTCATGTCCCTTTTGCCTCTATCTTATCTCCTAATTGTTTCCATGGACAATGTAACTAGTAATGCATCTAAATTAATCTAAGATGCTTTGTGAGATTAATACATTAATGTTTATACTTATCTAACCTCTAACCTAGTCCTAGTAGCTTGAATGTTGATGCAAGCACCCTTATGTTGATCATGATAAAAGCTAAAAAAGCAAATATGTCGTTAAATATATCCTAAAAGTCAATGATGACATAATGGAGCCTAGTGTTAACCAGGCTTTTAGTGCCTGTTATTGTATATATGAGGATGTCATTAACAAGATCAATGATATAATAGCTGTATTGACTACTAAAAACTATAAGGATGTTATTACTTTTGTCTTGATTGCAATAATAGGAGGAGTTGATTCGTATGATACAATGTTCAAGCAACTTGGAAACAATCTAATGATAGAAAAAACCTCATAGTTCACCAACATGTTTGACACTGTTTTCGTCATTGCCGATTTCAACTTAGCAATAATACAACGTCATAATGGTCTTCCATATATCATTTGTAAAACGATGGATTTGCAAACATAAATTTTGTTGAAAATTCTAATTATTTATGGCCTCAAGAATGACTTACTTTTTCTTATTGCTTTTTCTCTCCTTACTCTCTTGTGGTAATACTATTATTTGTGCATAAGAAATATTATACCACATATAATGTAGTATGCTATTTTTATATCACTAGTAAACGCTGCACCCAGATGCATATGTATATCTAAGAACATCAAATGTGTATGATAAATAAACATTGACGTAGTAAGTTACATCCAATATCATAGATTTGAAATATGTAAAAAAAAAAATTATATCACAGAAGTTGTGGGAAAATATCAATTAAATAAATAATTGAATGAAAGATAATCTTTCTTAAAACTATGTATGATAATAGTGCTACTCTTGGTTTATTTGCTTCATTGCATAACATGGACAGATCATGGAAAACATATAGATTAACTAGATTATTACTTGTCATTTAAGAATTCCTCATATGAACAAACATTACCTATTGAGAAAGTCATAAAACTAACTATCCATTAGGTTGTCGAGAAGTTTTTGAGTTTTAAATATTGCAGATATAAGAGATTAGATAAGGTCCTAAAAAGAGAAAAACAAGTGTCGAGAAAAAATGCTCCTCAAATACAAAATGTACCCGATAAAAACCTTGATAAAGTCAATGTTGATGGATGCATTGGCATATGAAATAAAATAATAAGATAAGATGTTTTGAATTATGTAATAGTAAAAAACTATGTGAAGAAGCAATATTTTATTATAGTGATAAACGTAATTTTTATTTATGATTTAATTCACCATTTTTTTATGTCTTTATTTGACTATATATAGTTACATATCACATATGATAAAATATAATTGTAAAGAAAGAGTGATGTGTATAGACACCCTATTTTTATACCCTTGTAATTTTAGCTTTTGATTTTAAAGAATCCTAATTCGAAAAATAGCAAAAAACTTGAAAAATGATAAAAAAAGAAAACACAAAAAAAAAAAAATTCAGAAAAAAAATAAAGATCAACAAAAGAAAAGATTTGGTGTTTTATAATCCTAATCCAAAATAAATCGGATTGGGTTATTGGGGTTGTTATTTTGATCTAATAAAATCATGGCCAAATGATTATTAAAGATAACAAATCTAATCTAATATTGTTAAATTTGATAAGATAAAAATCCATAAAGATTTGGATCTAAATTGCTATTTATCAATTTAGATTTGAATTGAACCAGGATATTTGTTTTCGAAAGCAACGAGAGAGGAGAGATCATGATAACATAAAACATATACACTAAACACACACCATCATCCCCCTTCATGATCAATTTGAACTCACCTGGTCTCTATCCACTAATAGCCCTTATCCATCAAACTAATGCGTGAATACAATGGCACTTGCAAGGCACTCTCCCTCTCGCCACACAATCATTCTCGTACAGCCCCTCACTTCCCAACGTACGAAAATCTATAGCACACCACTCTCTACCCCAATGCTAGCTATATACTAGCAACTCGACCATCACATACTCTCACTTTTACATTGACACAACCCTAGTAACACCATGTACAACCCACTATGTAACCAAGCAGCACACCAACAACCAATGACACACGTACAGCCCTGATGTCAACACGCGGTCCTATCTCAATAGTGAATAACAACAAAAAACAACATGCGAAGTACAATGATCTGCTTTATCTTGTACGTGACTAGGTAAGTTGAGTTGTTTATTTATTCTTTTCATCTATTTATCTTTTTCTTTCTTTTGGTTTATTTACTTGTCATAAGTTTAGTTAATAATTAGTAGTCATCTTTAAGATATATAAAAGGAAAAATATTTTAGCTTGGGAAATTATGTCTTTTCCAAACTTTTTTTTTAAAGCATTAGGCCTTTAGAATTTTTCAATTAGAAAAATACCTTTTTCAAAAGAAAAAAAATAATAATAATACTAACAAACCCTTTTCCAAATTAAGATATTTTTAGAGAATTTTTCATAAAATAAAAAAAAATCTTTAATAGACATTTTTTCTATAGTTGAAAATGTTTCTCTTTGCAAGGTTGCCCGTAAAAAGATTGCGGCTGCTGATCTTCTAGTGAAGAAAGGGCTACATCATCCTTTTCTTATGTTTTTTGTTACCCAACTACCTTTGTTTTTTTCTATGGTTGTACCTTTATAGCGAAGATCAAACTACGTCTTCAGCACTTATTGTAGAAGGGATAGGCTAGGATTTCTATCGTGTCTTTCTTGTAAGTGTTTTGGACTCTTTTCGTGAATATCTCTCTTTCACTAAAAAAAAAAAAAAAGACATTTTTTCTATAGTTAAATATTTTTTCTATGATTTAGGCTTTTTTTCCATGATATAGACATTTTATCTATAGTTAAACATTTTTTCTATGGTTTAGCCTTATTTTCCATGGTTTAGTCTTTTTTTTTTATGGTTTAAACATCTTTTCTATAATTTAAATTTAGAGTTTAGACATCTTTCATATATTTATACTTCTTTTCCATATTTTAGACATTTTTTTAATGGTTTAGATATTTTTTTCTATAGTTTAGATATCTTTTCCATAGTTAGACATTTTTTTCATAGTTTAAACATTTTTTTATATAATTAGGCTTGTCTTCTATAATTTGGGCATTTTTTGTATAATTAGACATCTTTTCCATATAAAATTATACGTAGTTGTTTCTTTAAAATAAAAATAAAAATCTCAATTTTGGACTCTTAAAAAATCATGGTTTTTTTTTTTAAGTTGAGAATAAAAATTAGGCTTTTAGGGATTTCTTCTAATAAAAATAAAACAGTTAATAAAAATATAAATTTAACCTGATTGTTTTTTTTTTATAAAAAGAACCAACCCACTAAAATTTTTCTAAGAATGAATTGTGAATGTCTAATTTCGATTAGTGGGTACGTAAGTGCCTCCGAGGTAACATAAATTTGTAAAAACTTTAGTTTTCCATTTTTTTGTAAATTATAGATTGAATTAATCACTTTTGTAAGATAAATGCAATTTAATTTTTTTATTGGTGAGTGATATTTTTTTAAATTTCAAAACGGGTGATTTTGAGAATTAAATTTAATTTCAAAAAATTAATAGTGGTATCTATTAGAATTTAATAGAATATCGACCAACATCATAATAATAACCCACTTAGACTCTTTGCGCACTCAGCCTTCATTCAAGCACTCTTGCATTATTACTTCCTTAACAAACTGTATTAACTTAAGCATTAGAGGAATAATGTTGGACAATACCCTAGCATCCCTCATTATGCATTGTTTTGTAGGTTCATTACATAAGTGCAAAGCCTAAATTCACTACACTCTATTAGTAAAATCCTAAAGATAACATTTGGCATCGTCTGTGGGAATTAACTCATTTGATACCAAAAACACCACAAACACGTCTCGTGTCATAGATCATAACCAGCCATTGAACAATTAGCCTCTAGTAGGTCAAACCCTTGAGTAACGACTAGAATAGCTAGATAAGCTACTTGAAGAGTTTGTTGCTTATTAGAGGGAGCTTCAGGCCAAGCTCAATGGAATAGAGAGGTAGAGCAGGCACACCCGATTTCCTGAAACCTTAGATGCCTATAATTGGCAGAACAACCAATAGCAACAATAGTAGAATGATAGGGCTCCACAATCCAATCCCTTAATGTAAGAGCAATAGGAGCATCTTACGATTAACTGTAACTGAACCTTTGTTGGCAATGAGTAGGTAACCGACTCCTATGTTGGAATTGCCTACTCAACAACACATAGAATTCACTCGACTTACAGTGCCAACTTGTATGAGCTTTGTGAAATGTCTAAGAGGCTTTACAAGAAGCAAGAGAGCAAAGTAGTTAAAGGAGTTAGCCTCATCACCAGTAACAAAACCCCCTTTACTAAGGGTGTTTAAGATGAGGTTTTGCCTCCAAATTCCAAACTCCTTACCCTAGACCAATACAACCACATTAGTGATCTTAATGATCATCTCCTCCATTTTCATACCTCATAAAACTCCATAGTTATGAGGATGCAATCATGTATAAGGCTTTCCTAAGCACTTTGAAGAAGGTAACTAGGACATAGTTCAACCATCTGCCCGAAAACTCCATCCCTTCCTTTAATGAGTTCATTTGTCGGTTTAGCTTCCATTTCAAGGCTTACAAGCCCCTATCCAAAGACACCTTGTCCTTTTATTTAATCAAGCAAAATGATTGGGAAACCTTACTAGAGTACATCACATGTTTTAATAATTTTGTGGTGGAGATCCCTTGGCTTGATGAGGGAATTGTTATCCATGTCATTCAACTTAACATCAGACCTTTTGGAGACTTTTTTCCATTAGTCTCAAAAAGTAAGCCCAAGATCCTAGATGAATTTTGACATGAGGACTAGAAATACATGGACCAGGAAAACAATATTCGTGCTAGGCATAAGGCTAAATTAGAGAGGTTAATAGAAAAGAAGGATAAGGACAAGGGGATTGCCAAAGATCGCCTTGGCGGCAAGCTGCAAGCCCCCTTAATAGGGAGATCTCTAACAATAAAAAGTACCTATTACCCCTACCAATATTCACCAAGTATACCCCTTTTAATCGATTACATGCTTAAGTCTATATAAAGGTTTGGAGAAGAGGCTTGCTATAGAAACCCCTCCCCACCCCCCCCACCCCCTAAGAAGAGGGGGAACCCTAGTCATCGAAACTCAAACAAATTTCGTTAGTTCCACGAGGACTACTGTTGAGACAGCATGAACAATAAATAAAAATTAATTGAATTGAAGACACTTCATGAATAGAAATTTTTAAAACAATGCCAATCTCTTGACTGACTAGTATGTTAGATCATTTGCAGTAATAAAACTAATAAGTATTCACCAGGTCATTTCCTTAGGGAAAAGGGTTTGGTTAAGCACTAGATTCTAACTTGCTACTCTAATCTAGGCTAATCGAATAAGAAGTAATGAATTGAAAATAATTGCAACTAAACAAAAATGAAATTTAACAACAAACACAAATTCTAAAAGTGCAGGCTTGTGACATGTTTCTGAAGTAGTGGTGAAGGTATGTCGTTAAGATGTTAGGAATGGTTTTTAATTGGGTTTTAACAAAACTCACTTAAGTTAGATCCCAAGTAGGGCTCCTTACTCAACTATCCAATGGAAAATCTCCTCTCTGTCTTATTTCCCTACATAATTAGCTAAATTACTTGATACTTGTCACAAATTAAGTAATTTAGGCCTAGGTATTAGGGGGTCAATCTCTTCTTAGTCTTATAACCTCCCCTAACTCATTAAGACCACATATTGCATTGTGAATTCAATGGAGAACACCTAATCTCCATTCGAGCTCATAAGTGTAAAATCTCATTACCAATATTCCACTGACTCAATGACTTAAATTAGGACTTACATAATTAATCTCCTCTCGACCTCATAATCATGCAACCCCATAAACTCTCAATGGCACTTCTTAAGACTAATCTCCTCTTGGTCTCATAATCACAAGGAAACCCATAAAAAATTTCATTGAAAAGCACCTCAAAGAGCCTAATGCAATAGCAATCATTAAAATCCCATTTAAACACACAAACCCATATTCAACACCATCTACAACATCTACATATTTACAAACCTACTAAAATTCACTTAGCCAAACATAATATCAATAATAACAACAATAAAAGATGGGAAAATAGCAAAAAACTTCGTGAATGAATAAGTAAAGATGGTGTGAACAAATGAACAAGAGTTTAAATGAAGAAACTTTAGTCAATGCTCATTAAACTAATATAAATGTGCATCAAAATCACAAAAAAAAAAAAATCACTAAATATCATTAACAAGGCAATGGAATAGTAAATCAGACAGGGAGCTCACAAATCTATACTAAGAAATGTCTAAAACTTAATTGCAGCTTACATTTCTAGCTACAAATGCAACTATTTATAGAATTGGGCTATCGATTGATCAATAGACATGTATCAGATCCAAGTCATTTTTGTGTTTAACAAAATGCGAAATTTAGGAGGATTAGGGTTTTAGTCAAAAAATCCTAACCCTAATTTCTTCTACCAATCGATCAGTGTTAAAGTGACCGATCCATTGGTATGGTTAAACCATTGCTACACATTTTGTTCATGACATCGGCTTCCCTAATGATTAGTCGATCAATAGGTTACCTCATCGCTAATGCTTTAAGGCATACCAATCAATCAGTAGTAAGGCTATAGATTGATTAATAGGTTGAGTTTACTAATGCCCTTCACTTTAGCCTCCTTGATCAAATAGCGGGGGCTACCAAGACTATGGTAGCTATCATGACCCTATGAGAGGCTAAGAAGGATTGTCTAAAATTTTTATATCATAAGTGTACTCATGATACAAAAATTACCTTGCAAGTTAGAGATTACAAAACTTTAAATAATTAATTACTAGGGTTTCTAATATTTATTTTATTAACTTATCATAAAATATAAATAACTATAGATATCTAATATTCCACAATTTATCAGGATTGTAAAGAATCGATATCCCCTATCAAATAATAAGATAGGGTAAATTAACTTTATAAGTTATAAGAAATACTAAATTGTATAGAATTATAACATGTAATTATTTCTACATAGGATGTTCTATATCATATATATACTTCTTAATTAATTCTAACATTATCTTATATGTATTCGATTGGCACTCAATACTCAAAATTCATCCCAGTCCCAACTTAAAT
This sequence comes from Lumnitzera littorea, assembly GCA_024138015.1. Taxonomy (NCBI): domain Eukaryota; kingdom Viridiplantae; phylum Streptophyta; class Magnoliopsida; order Myrtales; family Combretaceae; genus Lumnitzera; species Lumnitzera littorea. The sequence goes on from JAMXBB010000008.1 coordinate 11,060,389, forward strand.
GAATATGCAAAAGAAACTATAGGAGAATGAGTATACTACAATTTAGTAAGTTTGTTTCTCACTACTATTACTTAAGCAAGTTATCAAACATTATTAACACATATGTAATACATAAAATGAATGCGTACACAGTGAATGCAAGCAACACATCCATAAGAGTTTAGAATTGTGAAAGATATAGATTTACGTCGTCTACACATCGATTATCTTCTGTACTTTCTTGCACAGAGCACCTTACCTTAACTACATAAGGCTACCTAAGGGCACCATCCTTCTAAATGACACTCAACTATTATCTTAGCCAAGAAAAAAAATACCAATCCAAATAAGTGGACCCTAACTAGGGCCATCCACCATGAACAAATCATATCTAAGGCCCCACGGGCACAATTATGCGAGTTCTCTTATTATTAATTAGAGATACATTGTTAGCTTTGCCTCAACGTCAAAAGTATCATCAACGGGTACTATAAGCCCTCATATAAATCATATAAGAATCTGTTTAAGATTGAGAAAACATTTCTAAAAATACTTTTCTAAAAAATTTTGCGGAGTTAGTACGATTCACAAATATACCAATTGAGTTATAGACATGCTACAAATATAATTAGTTATTTTGGTTAGATATTTATATTTACCGTTTTAAGAAGGTGATCACACAAATAATAATACACAAAGCAAAATAGTCATTCAGATACACGAGCAATAATAACCTGCAAATCAACAAGCAAATGTCAGATACAAGCAGATAATAGGTCATTAGAACTCCCTCATTTAGATTAATGCTTACTCTCCAAGCTTTTGGAATTCTTAAAACTTGAAAATTGGGTACCTAAAAGATAATAAGACCTACAAGTATTAAAAAAAGCTAGGCTTCTCAATTAACTAAATGCCTACTGTAATTTTCCTAATTTTCCACCATAACTCAAACATGGTATTAACATGGTTTAACTTACTTATTGAGGTAAATAGGAAATATATTTGTATTTTTGCTGATTATGGCATCTTATGTATTTATTTATTTATTCCTCCTTATTATTAGTTTATAGGGTCAATTAACTTAGTTATCCTATTTATTCTTCTCAATTTATCATAAATCTTTAGTCTTGTGTAACTTTTTCAGTCTAACTTTAATTTTTATGATTTTATAATCGATTTTTATTATTTTCGGATGCATTTTTACATAGTGGAATCTATTTTGGATGTTAAAACCTGCATTTTTCATTATGAGCCCAAAATGTTACGAATTTAATTATTTTGGTGCAAATAATTTTATTTGTCAATTTTGAGCTTTTCTTTATTATTTTATAATTTAATTAATTTTCTAAGTTTTATATTATAAAAATTAAAATCATAAAAATT
>JAMXBB010000008.1:11720264-11832772 GCA_024138015.1 Lumnitzera littorea
ATACTCTTATGTACATATTCATATATTCATGTATTTGTATTTATACATATAAGTTTTACATGTGTATATAAATATAAATACATACATATATATAAATAATATACAAATAACTATTCATATTTTATATATTCGGTATATATATATTTATATAGTATTCCTTATAAAATATATATACTATATATTATACATGTATTATATGGTTTATGCTGTATACCACAATATATACTCTATATTATATATATATATCCTATATACATATATTACCACTTATGGAAATATATACACACACGTGCGCGCGCGCACACACACACACACATACACATCTATATATATATATATATATATATATATACTATAGTTATTTTATAAAAATACTTAATACTAACTATATGTATTCTAAAAAAAATACATAATACATACTCTTTCCGTATAATATACTTATATACATATATGTATACATAAATAGCCTTATACATACATATATAATTCAATCTAAGTATTTATGTATATATACATGTACTAGCAATGTTATATGTATAAAAATATCATACAAATACTATATTTATACATGTATATACTATATAACATACATTTATAATTACAAAATAATTCCTTACCTATTTCTTTTAACTTTTCTTCTTCTTTTTCTCACGGTTTTGTTTCCTAGAATTTTTTTTTTTGTTTTCGGTTTGCTTTGCAATTTTTTTCTTCCAGGATTTGTTTCTTCTCTTTATTTATGTGTGCAGCAAATAAAAAAAAAAAAAGCTAAATCCTATCCTAATCTTTGCATTTATGAGGATGGGACAAAGTATTTATCTCCAATTTTTTTCTTTTATTGTAAACTCAACACATGGCAATTTAATTTAGTCACAGGCTACTTGTGCTGATTTTTGTTTCTTGTTTTGTAGGACGTGGCAAATGGAGAAAAGAAGAAAAGAAAGAAAAGAGAAAAAATGAAAAAGGAAGAGAAGGAAAATAAAAATTAATAATAAATATATATAATTTTTTGAAACATAAAAATTATAACAATACTCATCATAAATTAATTTTAAAATTTTTGTGAAAATTTATCAATTTAATTGGTACCCGTTACAATTAAAATTTTTACAAATTATTGTAGCGATTTCATTAAAATTTCATGCGAATAGATAATTTAGTCGAAAATTGTAATCGACTATAATTATATCACTATTGAGTAATATTTAATTATTTTATAGGTTTAATTTATAATTTTAGGGTTTCGAATAAATTTAGAATCAATTTTGATTAATGGTGTATACGCGATTTAGGGTTTCAATCAATTCCTAAAGTTTTGTTATCGGTGTTATATTTGATTTATTAAATTTCATAATCTTTTATTATTATTAGCTTTATCGACTTATTATACAGTTTATGACATTCGGACTTGAATTAGGGTTTAATTATTGATTTCCTAGGGTTTACAATCTAAGTATGTGGGTATACATAAATATTATAGGTATACTATACTATAATACTAAAATAAGATAATATATATATAAGTAAGTATGTATGCCATAAGATTCAAGAAAATGGAAAATAATTAAATTGAAAAGTTTAATAAAATACAATAATAAATATAATTGTATACATCTTATGTAAAAATAAAAAATAAGAAAAAATTGAAAATATGCAAAAAAATTTTAAATGACACGTAGCACCTTGCCATGCTGCCATGTCAGCATTTAATTAAATTCAATTAAATTAGAATTAAAAATAATAATAAATTAATTAGAAAATTATTAAAATAGTAAAAATAAAATAAATGAGTATTAAACCTTAAAAATGGCAAAATACGTATATTATAATAAAATAAACTCAAAAATAAGAAAATTACAAAATATAGGAGTTAGATACTTATTAAATCATAAATACGTAAAGAAAAGCTTAAAATAATAATTTATAATTAATTAAGTTAAAATAACAAAATTCATGATATTTTGACATCATAATAAAAAATTTGAGTTACAATGTCCAAAATGGACCTCGCTATAAGAAAGTACATCTGAAATTGATAAAAATATATTATAAATTCATAAAAATCAGAACTAAATTGAAAAAAATTACATGCAATTAATAAAAAAGCTTGAAACGAGAATTTCATATAAATAGATAGCTAATCTAAGTGGTTAGTGTTAAATATATAAATAGTTTAGTTATTTAACTCAAAGACTTATTACTTTTCTTATCCCCGAAATGTCAGGTGATCCTGAGATCGAAATTGATTTACCAACAAATTACTACAATCCCTAACATCGACTATGATTGAGTGAATACTTCTAATGATTCCATACATATTTGTATGTCTATAGCTAGTAAACGTTAACTAAGATCAATAATTGGATGTTGGGTGGGGTTAGGTTATGCATGTGTGTGATACTATTTGACGATTATGAAACTACTTTAAAATATGATAATATGCTATTTGTCACATGGTATGATTCTAATTTATTACACAATAATTGGAATTAATGATATTTGACTCGAATTAATTAAATCGGAACATGTCTAACTAATTTCACTTATCACATCACACAGAAGTAGTAAGAGGTCACGCAAGGGTTGATATTAACTTTTGATTATAATGTTTTAGTACAGTGCATACGTATGATATGACCTTACCCTGGCCCGCGAGATTATTAAGCGTTGGAGTCGCCAACTGCCTAACTAAGAGTCAAGTTCAGAGGCCTCCGTTTAGAGGTAAGTGTGAGCTGTAAGAACTCACTCACAATTATACCTGAAACTATTTTAATTAAAACTAAAAATGGACATACCATTTATTTTATTTAGAATACAAAACGCGAAGGCTTGTAGTTGTAGTAGTTCAAGTATGATTCCCGGATTTGATTATGATGTGTATACTTTATCCTTGACTTTGGAGGGCATTAAATATGAGTTGCATACAACACCTGATCACTTGCATGTATTTGTTTAGTATTCTGTATGAGCATGCATTCATATATTTGAATCAACTGATGAATAACTTATTTATAGTATAGTTAAGGGATATCCCACTATGCTAGTTAGCTTACACCTTTATAGATTATTTGTATAAGAGGACTTGTTTGTCATTCCGAGCCACAAGATACCTGAGGTTAGTAGATCATCTTTCGGTTGGTATGTGTGTAAGGTTAAAGATGAGGGAATATCTCTATTACTATAGTAAGATTTTGGAGACTTCTTATGTGATATAATGTAATACTATTCGACTCTCTAGTATCTTGAAGACTTAGTAGATGCATTATGTAAACATGTGATAGTAATAGTTTGATAATCATTTAATATAATTGTGTTGTGATATTACTTGCACCTACATAACTCTCTAGTTGTTAGCTATAGTAATAGTCTTATATGTCGCATAAAGGGTTGTCAATTGAAAGAATAATCAATCTATAGTCCTTTATACAATATATAGCACCTGCCATGACAAGACTACCCCTCGGGTCGTAACATTCATTACCAAACTCATCAAATTATCGACATTTGATTGAACGACTTTTATATCTTACAAACACTTATCTTGACATTACTTTTGTTATTCAACAATTATCTCAATTTCTTAATTATCCTATTAAGTTACATTTAAAGGTTTCTCATCATGTTCTTCCATTAGCTATTGATTTTAAACTCAAAGCTTTTTATGACTTTGATTGGGTTGCTTGTTTTGATTCTCGTAAGTCTATTACTAGTTTTTGCATCTTTCTTGAACAATATTTAATTTCTTAGGTGTCTAAAAGCAAACCATAGTATCTCGCTCATCTTCAGAAGCCAAATATCGTACTTTGGAAACCGCAATTTGTGAGATTTAATAGCTTTTTTATCTTCTTCATGATATTGGTCTAACAACAATTGCTCTAGCTTTATTATTTTGTGACAATCAATATGCCATTTACATCACTAAGAATCCTGTTTTCCATCAAAAAACTAAACATATCGAACTTAATTATCATGTGTTACAATAAAAATTGCAATAAGGACTCATTACATTACTAGTAGTCACATCTTCCAAACAACTTGCTGGCTATTTTACAAAAACACTTTCAACTTCTTCATTTCATGATTCGATGACCAAGTTGGGCATATAGAATATTTATGGCCCAACTTAAGGAGGGCTGATACGCATAATTATTTAGATTAGTTAAGATAGATTAGTTAACAAATTAGTTAGTTAGTTGATTAGTTTAATTAGTTAGCATACAGTTGGGTAGCAATGAATTATATATAAACAATACTTTGTTACTTTTAGTAATTAATTGATTCAATCAACATTTACATATCTCTGTTTTTCATTTCTCTTCCTCAACCCTTTCTCTACTGATATTGATAGAAACGATAGATTTAGGAATTCCATGCAACTTTACTACCATTTCTACAAACAACTATGCTACTGATGATGTTGTATAAGATGACTTTAGAGGTCCAAAATGACAATACTTGGGTAACCTATCCATTACCACTACTATTACTGAATACCCTTTTAAGATAGGTAATCTAGTAATGAAATCCATAGTTAAATCCTTAAAAACATATTGAGGTATGGGCAATGGTTGAAGCAACCCTACTAATGATGTTGTCAAATACTTAATCTATTGACAAATGTGGCACTATTTCACAAAATTCTTTACTTCTTTCCTCATTCCTTACCAATAAAAGGTACTACTGAACCTCTTAAATGTCTTCAATGCACCCCTATGACCTGCTATTGGAGTAACATGAAACTCCAAAATAAGAGTCTAAGTAATAGCTGATGGAGTTGGAATGAATATCCTATTCCTTAAATATAACAATCAGTCCTTGCATAAAAGTGGCCACTATAAAACTTTTCCTTAAATACATTTATTTTGCAACTCCTTCCATGAGTTGTTAAATCAAACTCCTTCTTGAGTGCTATAATAAAGTCAAAATAAGGAATTGAAATTAAATGGAAATGAGCTTCCTCCTAACACTATCTTGATAAAGCATCTACTACTTTATTTGTAGACCCTAGCCTATATTGAACCTCATAATTAAATCTAAGCAACTTCACCAAGTACTACTCAAGTGTCTAAATTGTTTAGTTCATGATTTCCATGAGAGACTTTTGATCAGTATGAATTATAAAGTATCTCCTCAATAGATATTATAGCCACTTTCTTACTGCTTCTACCACTACTATCATCTCTCTAACATATGCACTAGCCTTTTATAATTTGGTGCAAAACCTTTTGCTATAAAAAGTAATGGGGTGGGATTCTTGATGTAATATAACTCCTATGCCTAACCTTAAGGCATCTATCTCCATAATGAAAGTTTTTGTAAAATTTTACAAGGCCATAATAGGTGTTGTTGTTAACACTTGTTTCAATTGCTCAAACACTCTAGCAACTCCCTCACTACATACAAAAGCATCTTTTTGAGTAAATTAGTTAATAGACAAGAAATAGATGTATAATTCCTTATAAATCTTCTATAATTTCCAATCAATTCTAAAAATCCCCTCAGTTGCTTAACATTAATAGGCTATGGCCAATTCATAATTTCCTTTATCTTTTGTGGATCTAGGCAAACCCCCTCAACTAATACAATATGCCCTAAGTAATAGATATTTGTTTAGGCAAAAAAACATTTTATGAGACCTGGTCTTCAACCTATTACCCAAGACCTAAAGAGGTGGATCACCTCTACTACACATGGGACATAGGGAGAATAGATGATGGAAGTAATAAAGTAAAGTCATTAAGTGAAGCTCAAGAAATATGTTAAGTCAAATGACTACCCCTAAACTATTTGGTGTTGACGTGAATTAAGACATTTCGAATTATTTAGGGTCTTCAAAAAATTTTGTCTGAATTGAGCTAAATTTTAACATAAGTTCATAAAAGTTATAGAAATAGCCTTAGTAATATCAATTTCCCAAAATAAAGTAATTATAATTATAATATTTAATCTCAATAGAATGTATTTTTATCAAGTACAATTGATAATTATTGAAAACTTGAAATTAGAGTTTCAAATGATTACAAAACCTTAAAGATAAATTATATAAGTAATAAAAATATTACATGACACAAAATAATATATAGAATATATGTATATACCTTACATATAATTATTACATATATACATATGCACCCGTAATTAGCTAAAATACTCGAATAATAGCATTTAAAGCTAAAGTAAGTTAAAGAAATTCATAAAAATTAATAAAAATTTTCAAAATCACTTTAGGGTAACTAGATTAAGTTGGAATTAGGCATGTGGTAGTAATTAGGACAGGTGTGGGTGAATTAAGTAAATCAAAATGCATGTTATGTTAGTTTATAAGGCCAAAATACAAGAAGAGAGACAAAATAAAAAACATTCCTACACTACCTAAGCTAAAAAAATCAAAAACACTCTTCAGAACAATTCTACATGTAAGATGGAATATGGAAAAAATCATTTGGGGTTTTGAGGATGGAAGAAGAAAGCTATGGAAAACAAACAAAATCAATGTACAATTTGAGCTTAGGAGTATTCATGAACTTAAGGAGTTGTTGGACACCAAAGCCACAACCATAAGAGGCAGCAACCACCACCTAGCTTTACTAACAAAGTGGCAACTACCACTGGTGGCTGAAGCTTCCAATTACAGTAAGGTTCAATTTTAGGCAGAATTTCATTAAATTAGTAAAAATATAAAAAGTGTCCAAAAATTATGAAAAATAATTATTCCTATATATTTTCATATATAGAATCTAGAAAAAATATCATCTTATACAAATTTAATAGTGACAATATACATCTTTAAGAAATCAAAGAAATCAAATAGTTTTAGATACCAAAATAAATAAGGCTATCGACATAGTTTCACCTTGGAAATTTTTCTGTAAACTACTCTATATTGATATCAAATTGCTATGAAGAGATTTCTCATAAAACTATTTTCTAAATTTTCATGTTATTTTTTAGCCCTAAATTATGTATTAAATGGTGATTTAGTGACAGATAACCTATTTCTTATAATAATCTTATTTGGGTTTTGAGTTAGATTAGTTCTTGAAGTATATGTAATGTTCTAAGATGGTTGGGTTGAGTAATAAAATGAAGGGAGGTAGAAAATTGCAGTTTGGTCCTTAAAAGTGAGTAAAACAACTAAATTTTAGGTATTGAATGAAAGTAGAGGATAACTCAAAGGAAGTTGAAGACAAATGTTCTATTAGATATGTATTTAGAAGCTAAATCAAAGGAAAAATTTATGAGTTAAATGAAACACATGAGATTCAAAAGCATGGTCAAAGGATGTTTTCTTAAAAACCTTAGAGATAACAATAACTTGAAGGACAATTTAGTAAGGCCTTAAATTAGAGAAACTCAAAAGTTGTATTAGAGGATAAAACTAATATTATAAATGACTTTAATATAGCTCAAATGGTAACCTAGAGGATTTTCGCTTAGAGAAAATTACTATAGAATTGCTTAGAGCCTAACTTAAAGGATTTGGCAATTTCAGGTAGCTTATAAAAATCATTGATTCGTTAAGAAATTATGATTTGTAAAAGAGGATAGTGTAATAAGAAGCTGTTTTAGAAGTTGACTCAAAATCAAACTTAGAGACTGAATTGGAATCAGCTTATAACGAACTAATTACCAACAAGCGAGTATTTAATTAGTATTTGTATATCTATACATACATACATATATATATATAGTAAGTACTTCTAAGGTTAATTACATGTCATGACTATATATATATATGGCTAAACAAATAAAAAATGAATATTATAACTTCATGGATGAAATTGGTGCTCAAATATATTTCTTCAAATGGTTTAAATAATATTATTTGAAACTTGAAGAAATTAATATTGTAAATGAATGTTTTAAATAGAAACTAGGTGATGGTCAGATAATAAAATAAGATCATCTACCACTTAGTAATATTAAATCAATGCATAAAAACACAGAAATAACACTTACGCCTTTTAAAAATGTTACAAAAGAAGAAGGTTGAAGAATTAAAAAGATAATACACCAAAATAATTTTACAAACCAACATTTACATACAATAGGAAAACAATTAGATAGAATGGAAAATGTAACTAATAATGAAATAAATAAAACCCAACAAAAAACTATAATCAACAAAACTAATAAAAATGTACATTTATTTAAACCTTTTGAAATGGCAAAAAATCCAAGTAATGAATTTTTAAAAGCTTTAGAAGATAAAAGAAGAATGTTAAAAGCCAAAATGAAAGAAAAAGTAAAACCAATTGATATGTTAAAAATAGATACACCAATTAACTCTTCAAAGTTAAGGGGTATTGTCATCGACGATACTTATTCGAGAAAAATTAATGTTTTTAATGAAACTGATAATGACTTAGTTACTAATGTTTCTTTAAATGATTTTGAAAATGATGCAATTTCCAATGTCTCTTTAAAAAATTTAAAAATTAATGAACCTAATGGACAAATTAATAAAATTACATGGAAAAAACCTCAAAAATTATACTATTAGAAAGCAACTTCTCCTTATATAATTTTTGAAGAAAAGAATGACAACTATTAGAATAAGTATTCATGAATAGAACTTATATGGATACTTGAAACAAAAAAATTTAAATGCACTTAACCAAATGGTAATGTTTTCCAATACTAATAAAACAATTCCTAACGTTACTAATTTCCAAGTAGCATTACTTTTAATTTTCGGTTTTATTGAATAATTGAAAGGATGGTGGGATAACCATCTCACTAAGGAACAACGATTTAATATTTTAACTTCATATAAAATTGATGATAATGGAATTAAAATACTTGATGAAAATGATGAATCAATTCAAGATATGGCCAATACTTTAATATTCTCAATTAACCAACATTTTATAGGAGATCCTCCGTACGTTAGGGATAAAACGTTAGATTTGTTGTCTAATATGAAATGTAAATCCTTAGGAGAATTTCATCAATATAAAGATATCTTTTTTCAGAGAGTTCTTAGAAATGATTGTAACCAACCTTTTTAGAAAGAAAAAGTTCTTAGCTGGTTTATCTAAGTTAATAAGCGAACAAGTTAAGAATAAAATCCGAGAAGAAAATAATGGTGAAATTCCTTATGATAATCTATCATATGGGGAATTGGCATCATATGTTTACAAAATTAGAATTAATTTATATACAACATTTAGGTTGCAAAAACAATTAAAAAACGAACAACACATGAAATGCCAAAGTCTTAGTGATTTTTATGCTGAATATAATGCTTCTTTTATTGATAAAAAGAAGAAAAAGAATGTAAAACACTCTCGCTCACAATGTTCACATAAGAAACCATAAAGAAATTTTAAGAAAATTTTTTTTAAAAAACTTGAAAATTTTGAAAAGGATAAAATGGATGATAAAAAAAGAGAAAATTTTATAAACAATTAAGGTGTTATAAATGTAGAAAAAATTAGTCATATAGCAAACTTCTATAAGATCAATAATAAACTTAATGAATTAAATCTTGATGATAAAACAATGGACAATATTTTGCAAATTTTTGCAAATAATGAACCTTCTTCATCATAAAATAATTGTGATGATGGAATTCAAGTCAATGATATTGAATCCACATCATCTTTATCATCTGAAGAAGAAATTAATGTCTTAACCAATGAAGAAGAAGATTTTCTTCGAAAAGTTGACTAATTATCTAATGACAACGAAAAACTTAGTTATTTAAAAAATGTTAACAAATCCACTCTTTCACCTACAAGTAATTTACCTTACAACTTTAAGGAAATTCTTGAAAGAAGTAAGAAATCACAGAGAAAACCTATCTCTGTAAATGATCTTCATAATAAAATCAATGTGTAAAAACAAGAAATAAAAGAATTAAAATTAATGTAAATAAAACTTCAAAAAGATTTTCTTGAATTGAAACAAAAAATGATTATTCAAGAGTATTCTGCAAATGAATCTAAAGTTCTAATTTCAAATAATGAAGTAAAAACTTCAAATAAGGTCCAAAAGGTTTTTTAAAATAATTCTGATTATCTCATGCAACTTGTTGAGATAACCACAAGAAAATAGATCATTAATGTTACAATTAGAATCAACAATAAAACATTATTTGATACTAGTGCTGATCTAAATTATATTAGGGAAGGGTTGATACTTACCGAGTATTTTGAAAAAACAACCAAATCCTTAAGTTCTGCATTCGGTAACAAATTGTGTATTAATTTTAAACTGTCAAGTACTAAAATTGTAAAAGGAAAAGTTTTTTACAAAGTTGCTTTTATTCTTGTAAAGAATCTAAAGAAAAATGTTATTTTAGGAATACCTTTTATTAATTTATTCCATCCTTTTTCTATTAATGATTTAGGTATTGAGACATATTACTTCAAGAAGAAAATTGTCTTTAATTTTATCTCAAAATCACAAACCAAACATTTAAATGAATTAAAAGACAATTCAATTTCTAAATTAAATTATTTAATTAAATGTAAAGAAAAACATCCAATGTATTTAAAAAATGATCTTGAATTGAAGAACAGCTTTCTAATAAAAGTCTGAAGAAAAGAATTTCTAACTTAGAATTAGAAATGAAAAGTTCAATTTGTTTTTTTCTTTACCTAGTGCTCTTTGTAATCGTAAATCCCATATTGTAGATTTACTTTATGAAAATAATTTTAATGAAAACCATATCCCAACGAAGGCTAGACCTTCACAAATGAACAATGATGTTTTAAAACATTATTAGAATGAAATTAATGATTTACTTAATAAAAAATTAATTCGTAAAAGTAAGTCTCCTTGGAATTGTTCAACTTTTTATATAAATAAAAATGCTGAAATTACAAGAGGTGTACCTAGGTTAATAATTAACTATAAATCTCTAAATAATGCTCTTAAATAGATTAAGTATCCAATAACTAATAAAAAGGACTTGCTTAATAGATTACATAATGCTAAAATATTTTCTAAATTTGACATGAAATTTAGATTTTGGCAAATTTAGGTTAAGGAAAGTGATAGGTACAAAACTGCCTTTATAATTCCATTTGGTCAATACAAATGGAATGTTATGCCATTCGAATTGAAAAATACTCCCTCTGATTTATAGAGAATAATGATTGAAATTTTTAATGATTTTTTAACTTTTATTATTGTCTATATTGATGATGTTTTGATATTTTATCAAATATAGATCAACATTTTAAACATATAAAAATTTTTATTAATGTTGCTAAAAAGAATGGTTTTTTAAAAACATTTTTCATGGGTTGTTAGATTATAATTTTTAATAAAAGCATTTAAACCATTTCTGGCTCAGTCATGGATAATTTCTTGAACTGCTCCAATTTCTTCCCACTAGTATACAAACCTTTAGGGTAGGTTTTTTAATGAACAGTTGTTGAAAAATATTAACCATGTGTGTAAGCGTTTAGGATTCATTAGGTAAAAAGCATTCTACCAAGCCTATTTATAATCATAATAATTATAACTGGCTCAATAATTGGGTTGTGAAGACATTGGGTTAATTTGAAATTTGATTGGCATTGTTAGATGATTACGCCACTCATTAAGGTTAATGACCTTATGATTCTTGATAGTTGAATAACTAATCATCCCATTATTTTCAAAATGTTTGAATGAAACTGATCCGATTTCACTCAAAATTCTTTCATATAATTGGATTGGTTTATAATAATCAAAAGGGACATAAAAGAAATCTTTTGTAAAAAATTTTCTTGTAAATTCAAAAGGGTCGTTTTCAATAAAGAAAACATATTTGAAAATGAATTTTTGGAAAAACTTTGATCTTTGAATGGCAAGTTTTTCTGCTGAGGATGCTATCTCAATGATTTGTATATTTTGATTCCTTCCATAGATGTCCACTTGATGTGAAATTAATTGATTGAAAGTAGCAACATCCATATTAAATTCTGGAGGTGCTATTCCCAATCCTTCTTCATAATTTTGTATAATATTTGTGGACGTCATTGACGACTTTAAAGCAATAGCTAATGCTCTAAAGAATTTTGGGATCATTTGGTCCTTATTTTCTTCATTGGATGGTAAGTGGTTTGTTTAGACATTAGGAGACATTGGTTTAGAGATCCTTGAAGAGGATTCCTCTTTAGTTGTTAGAGGGGCATTTAAGGATTTGCAAACACCAAGCCATGTTTAGACATTAGTTAGTCCTTTCTTACGAATTAATGGTTTCTTTCCTTTTTCCTTTTCCTTTTTAGGAGGCATCTCTCTACAACAATTCATAAGTAAGGAAATTAAGAATAAAAAATAGATAAAATTGATTGCCATTTGGCAAAAATCTATTTCGAAGTCATATTTTGGACATCTTTAAGCAAAACATTTTTAGCAGCTTTACAATCAATTCATAAAAGAAATTTTTGATTTAACAAATCTCTTTGAAATTTGGAAATCATTAAAACAGTTGCTCAAATTTATTTTTTGATTACAAAGTAATTACATTGACATTCATTCGAAAATTTAAATAAATTGAACTACACATTCTTTGTCATTTTGTTTTTGTTTTAGAATTCCTCTGAATCTTATATCAGAAGTATCAATTTCTACAATTTTTTGCAGAGATGGTTCTGTGATATGGAGACAGGGGATTTCTTTTATTTTTTCTTTGACTAACATTACTACATTAGTATGTTCATTTGACTATTGAGGAGAATTCTTTTTCAACCTTTGATATAAAGGTTTACAAAGAATATTAATATTAGGAAAGATATATATATATATATATATATACTTATGACATGTAATTGGCCTTAGAAGTACTTACTCTTGCTAAGTGAATTTGTGGAAGAGAAAGCTTATGTTAATGAGGAAGATTAGGAATATACCACTAACTACGTAAGTAGATATTTGTATGTGCTTAAATAAACTTGTATCTACTCCTAACTTTGTATGCTTTGTGATGTTGGCTTGGTTGAACATTAATTGTAAGTTAATGTGCTGTTCAATGAACCATATGGAGTTATCTGCTACAATTGTCACTAATTGAATAATGACATGATATTAAACTTGGTTGTTATGTTGATGTTGATGAATGCATATGTGATATTTGCTAAGATTTGTGTTATCTTGGAAGAGAATCTAAGGATTAACTCTATCTCCTAAGGTGTTTTACCTAAGTGAACTTGATACCGTGATCCTAAAGTTGACAAAACTACAAAGTAAAGGCTACTTGGATTTGCTAGGTTTCACCTAGCGTGCAATCTAATACATTCATGGCACGGTGTGAAAGAGACCTACGAGTAAAGTTTTCTAAAAACCAAGATATTGCTATGTTAGTTTCCATATGAAAAGTTGGGTTTATCAAGTGAAGTGCTTGATTTGTAAAAGCTGGGTTTTGAACATATAAAGTCTACATCATATCTACTGGGCCAACTATATACAAGATTTTCCAACTACTTTATGTGATTATTGCTAAGCTAAAATGTTTGCTAAGCTCCTAGATATATTATCTAGATGCCTTGTTTAAGTTAACTAAACTAGATGAGTTGCTAAGCTAGGTTAGGATATCAATACCGATGTATGTCACGTGTATGAGCATGGCACACACTTGTTCCATTTGCATTGTTTAGCTAGGAAACTATAAAATAACGCAATTGGACTAACTACTTGAATATTATGCTTGTTTTGTTATGCTTCTTGTTATATGTTTATCTACTCTCACTCAACTCGTAATAGTTAAGGGGATAAGTCTCTCTTGTCTTCAAGTTATAGAATGAATAGACAAAAGAATCAAAATGACAAGGAGACCTCAAAACTCTAGCTGAAGATGGGTTCTTGAGAGAAGTTATTGATTATAGGATATGGCTTGAGTACATGAAGATAGCTTTTCAGGAATGTAATGGGTGTTACTTCACCAAAGGTTTAGTATAGTCGTGGTAGTCCAAAAACATGTATTTATAAAAGAGTTACTATCTTTTACGAAAGCATGTAATTGTGATACTCTAAGTATGGCTCACAATTATGGAAGCTTTTGCTTATTGGTCATATTGAATGAGAAATTATTTGAAAGTAGTTGTTTATAAAGCAAAAGAGTAAGTTGAATACAGATTCTACCTTATGTTTAATTCAAAGATGGTAGTAACGAACCATTTTCAGGTACGAAGACTTTCAAAAAAATTTAAGCAGATACCTAGAAGATGGGGCATTAAACATTTATTCTTCTTTGAGTAAAATGTATATGCCCTTAGACACTGTAAGGCCAATTCTAGGTGCATCAAATGTTCCTTTTTTAACTTACTATATATGAGAATGTCATAAAAAAAACACTATGATGAACTTTCTCAAATATGGCTTGAATATGATATTCATGATAGCTTGAAATGTTGATGGTGCATTTGATAACCCAAAAGGCATTAGTACAAACTCGTAATGACCTTCATGTGTTCTAAAAGCTATTTCATGAATATTTTGTGGAAACATACGAATTTGTTGGTAGCCTACTCTAAAGTCCATTTTAGAGAAAATTTTGGCTCTTCTTAATTCATAAATAATGAGAATAGGGAACTTATCTTGTATTGTGTCTGGTTTAATGCTTTGTAATCTACATAAAAATACAATGATCCATCCTCTTTCTTTATTGATAACACTAGTAACGAAAAAGGACTTATGCTTAGCCTGATCATTCTTGTTTATAGCATCTCCTATGAAAATTTTTTAACCTCTCCCTTTTGAAAATAAGGATATATTTAAGGTCTTACTTTTACTACTTTTGTCTCACTCTTTAAATGCATGTGAGTTAGACATCCCTTAATGGCGGCAATGATGAAGGAGTTATAGATACATCTTGGAAGCTACCCAACAATGATTCAATATCATTGTTGTAATTGGCAATACCCTAAGATAATACCTCTAATTGAGCCAACAAGCTACATTGTCTTGTTTGATTAACTTTTAAGCTGACCATGTTCTACCGTTTTAAAGGATACTACGACCCTATAGCTCCACTCTTTTATCTTGAAAATTAAAAGACATGGTCAAATTCAAATTAATCCACTACAATAGGTTCAAGAGTTAAGAGTTACCAACCATTATATTCTAAGCACTACTTCTGCTCTCTAAATAGGCAGTACATAAAAATCCACAAAAAACTCAATATTTTGAATTTTAAGTGGTACTTGTCTACATACACTCTAACAAATCAGTTTCCCCCCATTCCCCATCATCACTACAAACTTTGAAATTGAAACAATTGGCAAATGAAATTTTTTAGCTACATGTGCCTAAATAAAGTTGTGTGTTGCTTGAATCTACTAAAATTGCAACTAAATTCCTTTAATTGTTGCCTATAATTTCATTTAATTTTTTTTTTTTGGTTACCATAGTGTCTACCATAGCATGATAGCTAATTTCTACTTCTTCCTCTATTCTAATATGTTGCTCATCAATTCCTCATAATCACCCTAATTCATAATATCTGTTTCCTCATTATCCATTTCTTTATCACTGTTAGGTGTTATAATTAGTAAAAAACTTAACCTTACACACATGTCCTATATAAAAATTTTCATCACAATTATAACAAAGACCTTTCTCAACTCATAAAGCAAGTTTTGATTGTGACATTTTATTTATTGGTAGTGTTTTCTTTTGATTCACTAAATTGGATGAACTAGATGATTGTATTTAGGTTGGTTTTACTGAATTGTTTGAATTAGATGGTTTTGAAATGAAAGAAGGGTTAAGTAATGACGATGGTCTTTGAAAAGATGGTGAAAAATCAGTTTTGTAGGAATATGATTTAGAACTGAATTGATTTATTTGTTGAAATTTGGCTTCCTATAACTTTGCAAGTTTTGTGGGTTCTAACAATGATGTAGGTCTTGCAATTAATACCTTTGCTTGTATAAGAGGTTTAAGACTTAAATTAAAGCAATTTTTAAGAAACTGGTCCAATAGACTACAAACATTATTGCAAAGAGACTCAAATTCTAATTTATATTTCTTTACACTACCTATTTAAAATAACTTTGATAATTTGCCTTCATAATCTTCAAACTCAAAGGTTCTAAATCGCATTTGCACTTATCTAATAAATGCAGGCCACGATGATATCAAATCGTTCTTTGATAACCATTAACACCAACCCAATGCTTCATTTTCTAAGGCAAAAGATGCCATCCTTAATCGATGATGCATAGGAACTTCATGAAAATAAAAAATTGGGTTACCTTAAAAATATAAGAATTTAGATCTTTACCTAAAAATTTTAGTAATTAAAATTTTATATTTCTAACATATGAATGTTCCTCCTTGCCTCCACAAGAAGATGATGACAGTTCCTGATTTTCAGCAACTACTTTATAAGATCTCATCATGTTTTTAATGTTTTCATTGATTTCTACTATCATGACAGGCGCTTTAGCCAAACTATTCTCTAAGTTATCCAATCTATCATCAATCTTGTCCATCTTAAGTTCATGTTTCTACATATCATCTTATAATGTTGTGATACTCCTAGAATTATTAGTCATTGCAGAAATCTTGCTCTAAGAATTAATGAAAGCACCAAAATAATAAGCCCTTTAGCCCCTTCCAATACTCGGCCCAAGCCCACTCATTTGCAACCCTAAAGCAAACAAAAATTCTTCTCTATCTCACTCATACAACTAAAAGAAAGGCATGTTCTCTCTCTCTCTCTCTCTCTCTTTTATATTTTCCTCTCTCAATTGTTCTTGCTACAGTAACACAATCTAGCGTTTCAATTTTCTCACTTAATAATTTGTAAAATTCAAATCCAATGTTGGACTTGTATTTAGCACTTATTGATATACACTATGACACTGGAATGTTCTTGTTTTTGTGATCTTAATGCGAGGTACATAATGAAAGAGAAAAGATACAATTAGGTTTCGAGCACCATTTGCTCGTATCAAAGCCCAGCTTTAGGTAATAGATTCAAGATACTCTCTTAAAGCTATTTGTTGCTATTTATATGTAATCTAGAGATTGTTGTAATTTTTCTATTACAATCTCAACTGTATAATAATGGTTTGTTGTAATCTATTGTATATAATTGTAACTCCTTTTATTATATGTAATCTTCTAATCTTTTAGGCCACTTTGAAACTCTTTAAGGTCTTTGTTTATTATTACTCATAACAAAATCATTGACTCATGCCATTTCACCCAAAAGATTAAGCCTAAATTAATAGTTGACTTAATTTAACATTTTAATAAAGCAAATTTAGTTATCTAAGTTTGTTAAACGTGTTAGAAGAGTATATAGACATAAAGTCATAACATTTATTCTGAAATGCATCAATGAAGCTATGTCAAATCATGATTTTTTAAACAACATTCATGAAAGAGAAAAAAATTTATTAAGTAATTCACACCATATGTATGTACATTTAATGTATAAGTACCAATTATATTTAGACATATGATAGTTAAAATATCATCTTTTTAAAAAAAAAAAAAATAAACTACATACTAGTGTACCACACTAGTATTTGAACACTATTAACACTTATATATATATGTACTTATATATGTAACATATGTATTGCCTAATAGATCATCTTTCTTGTCAAATGAGTTTTCAAATGTTATAACTTTTGGAATCAAATTGTGACAAAAGTATCATGTCTAGCCAAATCAACACCCACTTACACTTGTACTTGCAGCCAGTGCACTTGTACTACCTATGCAAGAATTAAATTGAGTGATATTAAGATAAAAAACTAAAGGAAATTTATGGAAAGAAAGAAGGAAAAAAAATAAAAGAATAGCAAATAATAATATTTGGAGGCTAAAAATAGTAAATAATATCCATGGTAAATAAATAATGTACCATTATTTATAGGAATACCAAATAATATCAATGATATATGAATAATACACCATACAATATGAATACACAATGGAATGTGTTCTTTGTTATGAATGTATAGTAAGTTTAAATTTGTATATGGCTGTAAGTTAAAAATCTAGATGTATGAATAATGGGATGTGTTCTCTTTTATGGATGTATAACACGTTTAATTTGTACATGGGAAAAATGGTTTAAGTGGTAGTGGAAATTGGGTTTGAATTTTTTTTCTTTTAACTACTACGAAAAAATATTTAATGATATTAAAAAGAGATTTTCTCTTTAATATAATAGATGTCTCCTTATCATCTTTTGTTTGAAAACAACCTTTTCTTCCACTTTTTTTTGTATAGCTTTTCTTGATATTTTTATGTGCAATTTCATATGCAATGTAAATGTGATAACAAAATGTACTTCCTTTAATTGAGCAAATGCAATAGTTGTAGTTTTGTAGATTTGATTAGCCTACTTGAATTTTTATTTAATCTTATCTATATATTATTTGTATCCATTACGTGTTGTATCTGTATTTATTTAAAATATGGTATTTGAAAAATCATTTTATCTATTATCTATTTTTATTTCATAATTATGATAAACATGATGATTTGATTATGATAATTGGAAAGTGAAAATTTACACAATTTTAAAAGAAAGAGTTTTAAAAACATATTTTATAAATTGAAAAAGATATTCAAATTGTTACTTTTGAAAAAATAATGAAATAAGGATAAATATATTCAACTTTATAAGGAATCATTAGTTTTTAATATTATAAGAGGGTATATGTGTATATTTTTATTTTTATCTTATTTTTGACAATTACAAGTTTGGACAAGACAAAAAAAAATGAAATACAAAATATTGCCACATACTTTATTATACTTTCATTTATTTATTTATTTTTAACTATATATTATAAGTCATAAGATAGAGAAGAAGTTGAATTTGATTTGGTCGATTAGAAATCAGTGTTTTTGAATAGAAACAACTAAAATAAATTGATGAAATGTTTTTCAAAGAAAGATAATAGTAAGAGATATATATACATATATATATATTGGTAGATGATATACCCACGATGCGTATAAAGATTAAATAACATTAAATTTATATATTTATAATTTATCATTATATATTCTATAAAAAATCATAATTTTTATTAATAATATAATTATCAATTTGTTTTTCTCCCCTATCTACACTCACTTTAAATCCATTAATTTCTTACTCATTAGAAAATCAAGATTATGGGTGGAAATTATCTATGTGTATGGACATCAATTATCATAATGATTATATTTAATTATAATCTGAATTTTAGCCATGTAATGCACACATGCAAAGTAGGTGGAAGAAAAAATGAAAAAGGAGAGAAACCATTGAAGAGGTCATAAGAATAAGTACTATGTTGTGTGGAGAGATAAAGAAGAAAATGGAGAAAGTGGGTTTTAAGATTGGGAGAGATTAATGAAAGAGAGCAAGTAGACGAATTTACTCGTTATTTATAATATTAATAAACTATATTAATATTAATTTTTTTGTTAAATAAAATTAAATAAAGGGTAAATAGGTAACTTAAAGTGTAGTGATTGCTTAAGGGCCAATCCGCTTTAATAATATAGATATAGATATTAACTTGGGGTATTTAGATTGGAAAAAAGAAAAAAAGATAATATATAAATATATTTATTTAAATTATGACAAATTGATAAAAAGAAAAAGACTTATATGTGATATCATTTTTTATATATGAACCTAAAATTACATATATAAAATCATATATATATATATATACATATATATATTACCAACTACTGCAATGTTATGTGAGTAAAGTCAAATCAAGTTTATCCCATTGAAATATTAGTCTTAATATCACTAAATTATGTAATATTGGCCAAAATCATCTATCTATTATTATTATTAAACGGATAGTGTTTTTTTTCCACTATACATATAAGAATATTGTTTCAATATTTACTTTTATAACCCCATCTATCAATTTTGCAAATTGTGCAAAGTAATACCATGCTATTATCAGTTAAAGATGGAGAGAAGTTTGTGCAAGAATGTGAAGAATGAAAGTTGTATTCTGTTATCTATAACAAATGAAGTAGAGAGACTCTTTATGTACTACAATTAATGTGTAACTAACTGAACTAAATTTGCTACTATGCTAACTAATCCTATTACTTTGTATACTAACGATATTACAAATCAAACTCTAAAATAAATATATCTTATGTCAATAGCCCCCCTCAAGTTAGAGCCTCTTAAAAGCCCAACTCAGAACATAAAAATGTAATACGCTTGTGACATAAAGCTTTAGTAAGAAGATTAGTAAGCTACAACTCAGATGAAATATGTGTAGGATGAATGAAACCAAAACAAACATGATCACAGAGGTACTGTACATCTATATTAATATGCTTTGTTCATCCATAGCGATATATATTACTAGATATCAATAAGACAGACTTGTTGTCACAAAATAATGGCATCGATTTGGGAGGAGGGAATCTAAGATCTCTTAAGATATAGGAAACCTGCATAACCTCTTTGACAGTAGAAGCAAGGCTTCTATATTCTACTTTAGAGGTTGAAGTAGCCACTATGGACTACTTTTTTAGTATCTAATCAATAAGATAGCTCTCAGAAGTAAACAAAAACCAATAATAGATTTGCAGTCCATATTGTAGCCATCCCAATCAAAATCAAAATAAGCTTACAAAGTTAGATTAGTAGATGATGAGTAAAATAGACCCAAGGACAAAGTTCCTTTAAGATACCTCAACAGATGAAACAATGCTTGTAAATGTGTAGATCTTGGTTGAGATAAGAACTGACTAAGTTTACGAACAACAAAAGAAATGTTTAGCCGTATTATGGTTATATAAAGAAGTCTACCTACTAGCCGCCAATAATAAGGGGCATCAGTAAGTAAGTCAATTACTTAATTATCCAAACGCAAACCTAAAACCATAGGAAATAGCATTGGCTTAGAAGCTATTAGACACATTTTTGATAGAAGATCTACAATAAATTTGCGTTGACAAAGAAGCACTCCTGCATCAGTCCTATATAACTCTAAACCAAGGAAAAATCGAGCTAAGCCAAGATCATTAATCGTAAAGGCATCATGAAGTTTTGTCTTAATGGATGAAATAGCACCAACATTAGAACCCATAATGAGCATGTCATGCATATATAACAAGACGGCCACAAAACCATAAGAGTCTTGAAAAGTAAATAAGGTGTAATAATGTGTAGATTGAAGAAAGCCTTCATGGATAAAAAATTGTAATATTTCCAAATTTTATTGCCTTAAAACTTGTTTAAAACCATAAAGAGAACGCTTAAGCTTACAAACATGTTTAGTAAAGGTTTAGTATATCCCTCAAGCGGAGTCATATATATCTCTTTATCTAAATTGCCATGCAAGAAAGCATTATTTACATCTATTTGGTATAAAGGCTAACCACAAGAAATAGAGATAGCAATAAGAATTCTCATTGTGCTAATTTTAGCAGCAAGAGATAAAGTGTCATGAAAATCGACTCCTTCAACTTAAGTGTATCCTTTTGGAATCAACCAAACCTTATATTGTTCAACACTACCATCTAGCCTATATTTAGTTTTGAAAACCCATTTTGACCTAATTGTTTTCTTGCCTCTAAGTAGAAAAGTTAACTCCCAAGTATCATTTGCCTCTAATGCGACAAGTTCATTTTTTATAGCATTAACCTATTCTTGATATTTAGTAGCTTATAAGTAATTGTAAGGTTCTTGAACAATTAATGCATTAGCAATAGAGGCTACATAATTAGGAGGTAAATTTTCAAAAGTATGTAGGGTAAACAAAATATAAGGTATAGAAGGAATGAGAGAGTCAGTAGTGTCTATAGTTGTAACAGCAGAAGCTGTAGTCTTGAGGCTTTGAACATAGTCCTTAAGCCATGTAGGAGCTTTCTTAAGTCTGTCAAATTTCCATAAGGGCTATGAAGTACTAGGAATAGCAACCTTGTTAAGAGTTAGGGCAAGGGTTTCAAGATAAATATGCTGATCAGTTGACAAATAATTAGTAAGAGTTGTAGGTTAATCTATAGAAAACAAATCAAAAGGAGGAATGGATTCAAATAAGATATGAGATTTAGGAATCAAAGTAAGAGAGGGATTCAAAATTATAGTAGAGTTTTGTTGAATAGGAAAAATGGCTTCATGAAAAATCACATCTTAAGATACAACAATTTTCTTTTTCATGGAAATCATATATTTTATAACCTTTTTTCCCATGAGCATAGCCCAAAAAGACATCTAATTCCCCTTGATTCGAACTTATCTAAGGGCTTTGGAAGTTTATCTATATATCATAAACACCCCATCACCCTCGCATGTGAATAATCAGGTGGAGAATTGAATAATAGCTCATATAATGACTTCTAATCTAAGATTGCCATTAACATCTTATTTATCAAATTAGTAGTGAGAACACACTACCCTAAAAACTCTAGGCAAATTGGCATACAACCATAAAGCTCTTGAAGTATCTAAAAGATGCCTATGTTTCCTCTCAACTCTACCATTTTGTTGGGGTATATAGGCTCTAGTTCTTTGATGAACAATCCGAAGATGATGAAACAAAGATTGACAACTCTGAGACAAAAACTCACTACTAAGGAACAATAGAAAAATGACTATGAATGTAATGAAAAAATTGCTTTAAAATATAGCAAATAAGTCTAAGTTGATTAAGAAAAGTCATCTACAATTGTGAGGAAGTATGTGACACCAGATATATTAGGAATACCGTATGGTCCCCAAATGTCAACAAGTATTAAAGAAGAAGGCTTAGAAGCTTTATTTAGACTTTGTGGAAAAGGAATATGATGAAATTTTGCTTCACAACAAGCATGAAAAACAAACTCTTGAAGAGACTTATTATGTTTACATAAATCAAGTTGTTGCAATACATAAAAAGAAGAGTGTCCCATCCTTACATGAAACAATTGAACATTGTTTTTATCAACTAAAGTCAATGAGTTGCAGTTCAACACAACCTTACCTTTTTCATTATTCTGTTAGACTCTTACAAATAAAAGAAACCAATACATATAAGCCAAAAATCAGCCTTGCCACAACTATTGGACATTTAGTTTTCTGGTCCTATAAGGGATAAGAAGTGGAATTAATAGCAGTTACAAGATTTTGCTGGACTAAGAGCTTTGGAATAGAAAGCAGGCTATAAGAAAGCTGTAGTACATAAAGTACTTCGGTAATAATGAGGGAAGGACTAATTTGAATTTATCCTTTCTCAATTGCACAAAAGGTTCTTTTGTTAGGTAATCTAATAGTAATTGGTGATGCTAAGGGTTGAATATCATGTAACAATGAGTGAAATGGGGTCATATGATCTGCAGCCCCAATGTCAATTATCCAACAATCCTCAAAATTAATTGCAACACTAAAATAACAAGAATATGTAGTCATACCTACAAAATGTAATGTGTTTGCAACAGCATTGCTTACAAACTTTTCCTTAGTACACATCAGTTTATAAACTTCTTAGCACACATTGTGAAGCTACTCTTTGTCAACAGTCTAACATTGTTGGTCATCTATAGACCAATCCTTGTTGGAAACATCTAGAGGAGTACCATTCGGACCTTTATCAGCAAACACACCCACCCTATCAATTGAGCCAAAATTAGCATTAACATTAGCCCTTCTTCCTTTCATTACCCTTATACCAATTTGGGCATCTAATGAGTTGAAAACAATTGTCAATCAAATGTCCCTCTTGTCTACAGTACTTACACAGTAACCAACCCTTATCCCTTTTCTTTTCAAAACTAAGCCTATCTTTTCCTTATTTGTTAGCTATAGCATAAGCTAATGCTTTAATGTCTAAACTCATCAGATCGATCACTTATCGTTGTCTCTCAATCTGTTATACTAGATAAAAGGCACAGTCTATAAAAGGAAGAGGATCCATAGAAAGCACTTGGTTCCTTATTCCTTCATAAACCTCACTAAGACCTATTAAGAACTGCATAAGTTTCATCTGCGACTCAAACACCACTAGACTTTCTTTAATTGCACGTGTACAATATTCAAGCCCACCACATGTACAGCAGGATAAGCATGCAATTCTTGTAACTTGCCCCAGCATCTCTTAAGTTTATTGTAATACATCCCTACACTTTAATTTTCTTATTTTAGATTAGTGATTTTGTGTTGCAACTAAAAAATAACTAGTACATTGGAAGTTCCAAATTGCTATGTTATTTCTTTCCATAGAGCATGTGTAGACTAAGCATACATGAAACTTTGAGCTAAATCTAGTATCGTAGAATTTAGTATCTAACAATGAATCATGTAATCATACCTTAATCATCTAACCAAACCAGGAGATTCTTCATTAGGTTTAGTAATTGTCCCTTCTATAAAACCTAATTTTAGTTTTGCTCCAAGTCCCGTTTTCACTTATTTACTCAATGATAGAAAGTTACTTCCATTAAAAACCAATGTGCCTATTGACATTGAGGGATTATCAAAACCAAAAATATAATAAGGATCCACAACAAATGGATTAGTCGTAGTATGCAGAGGCATCAAATCTATACTTGTACTCATATCTATCACTATGTAAGAAACAATCTTGAAAAACTAATCAATAAAGGTACCTAAGGAGCTCTAATACCATGTCAATTTTGCAAAGCAATTCCATGTTGTGATCAATCAATGATGGAGAGAAGTTTGTGCAAGAATGTGAAGAATGAAAGTTGTATTTTGTTATCTATAACAAATGAAGTAAAGGGACTTTTTGCATACTATGGCTAAGGTGTAACTAACTAAACTAACTTTGCTACTATGCTGACTAATCCTACTACTGATGTATACTTATTACAAATCAAACTCTAAATAAATATAGTTTATCTCAATCTCCCGCTACTTTTTTTGGTACCTGCTTTCTTAGTAACCAACACAATTAAGGACATAATATCTATATGATTTTATTAGGCTTTTTGATAATTTTGCTTTAGCTTTTACCTATTTCTGCTTCATGCAGTTTTTTGAAAACCTTTCCCTTTTTTCTTTTTGATTTTTTCCCATAAAGAATGGCCCAGTAACTAGAGTAATCAAGCCATAGTATTTATCTCCTTCTCACATAATCGAGGTTACTCTAATTTTCCACTACCCCTGTCAGAAGGTTGGCAGTTCTCGTTATTTTCCACCTCTCATAGGATGCAGTTACCTTCACTTGCCGAAATCCAATATTTTTTCATCTTCTTAATCATTTTTTCGTACATACGACAAACTTCCTCTCAACCATTTTTTGCATTTTCTTATTATTGACCGATCTTTTCACCTTCTAAAGCTTAAAATCTCCTTTTCATCTTCTTAATCTTAATCCAATGTCTACTACCGTAAGTAATTATCAACCCTTTTTTTTTCTTTCCTTATAGACTCTGAAAAAACAGATAAAAACCATCACATATTGATTAACTACACTGTCCTATAACTATTCTTAGAACGATTGTCTAGGATTTGGCAGAGATTGTCGTAAGTGCCATTTCATCACTTATATATATATATATATATATATATATATGACTGTCGTTAACTATTGGAAGAATATGCATCGGTGATGTATTCATTTCAAGATTACAAAAAAAAAGGGTCTTAGTGGGTATACTAAACAATCCACATTTTTCTGTACTTTTTATATTCTTTGGATTGTGGTAAGTGTTATTTTATCACTTTTATATATATATATATTATTAAAGTCTTTTGAAGTTTAAGTAATCGTCATTTCCTGAAATTACAATTTAATCTCCAATCTATATATATATATAATAGTAAAACTAATACTAAATTAAATTGTTAAAAGAATTAAATTGGATGAATTTGTTAATTAATTAATATACAATATCTTTTAAATACTTTTTTTCTTTTCTTTTTCTAGTCCCCACACCAAGTTTCTCTAAAACCATGTTTTACTTTCTTCTCTCTCACTCTCATAATTTTGATGATTTCTCCTATTACACCATAATTTTTTAAAAGAAATTATTATAGATTATGTAGATAAATTAAAAGTAAAATTTATACTGATAAATAAAAAATATTTTACTATAAGTTTGAAATAAATATTTTTTTTCTTTTTTATTAGATATGAAAAAAAAAATTAATTTTTACACAAACAAGATGAGTACGTCAATAACTAATATATATATATGACTGTCTTTAACTATTGGAAGAATATGCATTGGTGATGTATGCATTTCAAAATTACAAAAAAAAAAAAAAAAGAAAAGAAAAGAAAAGGGTCTTAATGGGTATACTAACCAATCCACATTTTTCTATACTTTTTATATTCTTTTGACCATGCTTTATAAGCTCCTTTTTTTTTTTTTTAAAGAAACTTTGTACTTTTGTAAGTTTTACTGCTAAGGTTACATTATTTATATTCTTTCTATTTCTTCAACACGCTTCATAAGCTTTCTTTCACAACAAGGTTTATACCCTTATTAATTTCACCACTTTTAGTTGTTTATACCATTCATCTAAGTCTGAAAAATGACGCGAATTTTTTTTTTTAATTATTGTTATATTATTAGGTGGTTGAGGAAGAGTATTTACATACAACATTACAGAGGAGATAATCATTGTGAAGATCACACTTTTGTATAGTATTTTATGTAAAGTAATATTGATTACTTGATCATGCGAAAGAAAAAAAAAAATAACACAATTATACAATTTTTAATTCATAAAAAAGTGAATATATATCAAACTTCAATCTTTTGTCCATGTCTCTCTTACTAAGCTTTTATGAATTTATGTAATAATTTTATTTGTTGTTGCCTTTGTTGCACCTATGTGGCAAGGATTCGGTTTTTTTTTTTTTATATAATACATTTTTTTTTATTTTTGGTTAATAGGGCTTTTTCTAAGCCTATAAACTCCGCAAGCTTTTTTGTTTTCTAAATTTTATGTGCTTAGATTCAAATTATTTACCTAGCATGTTTTGTGAAAGAAGCATGCCACAAAGAGTTTAGATGATGCTGTAGAAACAGTGAAAAAAAAAAATAGAAAATGTTCAAAGTTCCTCTATATAGGTACTATTACATTCGAACTCTTTTGTTAAGTTTTTCGAATTAGCTAAATTCTTTTCTAATGCAGGTTTTATTTATTTTTGGTAGGATATGGCAAAGACATCTATTTGAAAGTTAGTACAAAAATTATGAAATGAATCGATCACCACATGCACGTTCACCCGAATATGGAGAGTAGCATATTACCAAGATGTATCCGATTGACTATTTAGTATTGTATGTAACTTCATTTTAAATAGATCTTTTCCAAAACATTTGTTGCAGATCTACCATTGTTTGAGAGATTTTCTATTGTAATTTTTCTAAAATGTGTACTTTTACTATCAACAGAAAGATAAAGAATGATATACACCTACTTGATTTTATCAAACAATGGGTATGTAAGAATATATTAGGTGACATATTTTCAACTAAAAGTATAGTTGATGATGGAAATAAAGAAGTTTTTATTTTTTTCATTGGATTGAGTTTTACTTCATATTGTCACTCCAACCTTTAATTTTATTGAAGAAAGCTTTCTTTTAGCCCTTTATTAAAAAATCATATCTTAAAAATCCTAAATACCAGAGAGATTAAGTATTTAACTTTTCATTGTACATATCTATATCTATACTAATTAAGGGGAAGAGTTGTTGCATTACATAATTATGTAATAACCATTTCATATTTTCAATTTTGAAAAAAATAATTGCAAAAGATTCTTTTATATTTTCATCTTATTTTATAATAAAATTACAATGAGAATAAATATTTAACTTTTAATTCCACAACTATTTTTACTTTTTTTTTAAATATTTATCTTATAAATGTATCATTTTATCATTTTTATTAATAATTTGATATATGATTGTATTATATTTCTATTTTTAGTTGGGTATTATTTAATTGTTACACATTCATCATAGGTGTACATGACTGTTGGTGTATATTAATTGCCTAAAATTCTACCTCCTTCACCTTAATTACTCTAGTCTTATTTTTCTAATATTTTTTTTAGCTTAATCATTATTTTTTTTTAAATTTTTCATGTCTTGAATTTGATATTTTCATTTCACCATTGCATCTAGGGATGAATACGATTCAGTTTAATACGGTTTACCCCCTCCAACCAAACTAAACAAGATATAATGGTTTGGTTTTTTTTCAAAATCAAATATAATCATAAAATTCAATTTATAAATTTTTTGAACCTAATTAAAATCGATTCAATTTAATTCGAACCGTTTATATCAATTTTTCGCTAAATATTTCTAATAATATATTATTCTTTCCATTAAAGTTTTATATGTTTCTAATTAATTTCTTATACATTTGTGATCTATAAAAATACCTAGCAAAAATTTGCACAAAATATTAACAAACCCAACTTGAATGGATGAGGATAAGAGACTTTGTTCCAATGAAAAACATCGAGGAGGGAGAAGAAGAGTTGCTTGTCTAAAAACAATACAAAAAGACCAAAGAGATGCACTTAGTACTAGAAAAGAGACAAAAAAACATGTAAAGAGTATCATCATTAAGCCCTTGATTTGAAAATATATAAGAAAAAGCCAATTTAGAAACAAAAACTTTCTAAATACAAAATTTAAGATGGAACTCACTCAACTTAATCTTAATAATTGACCTAAAAATAAAACGAAAAAGAACAAGATATGAAAAATTTGATAAAACTCATAAAGATTAATGGAAAAAAAAATTAAAAAGTACAAAACAATTGCATGCTTTTTCTTTTTTTAACCAAACGATTTGCTTTGATTAAGAATGGTTTAGTTTAGTTCACTTCTCCCAACCGAATTACAAACCATTTATATACAACTGAACCAAACTATAAATTAAAATAGTTTGTAAAAAACCAGTTTTTTAGCTCAATTTAGTTTGGTTCACCGTTTGAATCATAATTTGCAATTTTTCTTTCGTAACCCTAATTACACCATCGATTAATTAATGGAAAAAGAAATGAAAAATCCTTCTAAAAGAGTCAATCTCCAACACAAAACCAACATAACCAATTTTCTCTCCTAAGCAATATTCTCCCCATCTCTTTCTCTCTCTAGGTGGCTTTTTCTATTGCTAGATTTCTTGATACCCTCGACATAAACACTATGTTTGGATGAGTAGAAATGTATGGATATCTAGAGAATGTAGAGGAAATGGAAGGAAGATGGATGTTTGGTTGTTTTTATGCACAGTAGAAATTGGAGGAAGAGAGTGGAAACTAAATGATATATTTCCACCTAAGGGCCCATAAATTTTCTCCCTAAATTTAGGCAAGACTGGTGGAGTAAAGTACAATTTCTCTAAAGTTACTAAAATAAATTAGAGGGGAAACATAAGTGGAAAAAGCACTACTCTTAACTATTTTTCACACGAGAACTTCAATAAATATTTCTCCAATCTTTCTATGTTGCTAATCTATTGAAGGAGATTGCTCTCTCCAACACCTTATGATCTCCATGAAAGACAGGTAAGCATGTTAAACGTTGTCATCTCTCTCATTTGTTGTATTTACTACTTTTTTTTTTTTAAGTGCATTAGTATATGATAACTACAACAACATATTTGTGTAAGTTATATGAGAAATATCATGTGCTGTTGGTACTATGTTTCATGTTATCTTTTGAAACCTAGTGGTTTGTCAAGATTAGTTACTTTAGAGATAAAATGCTTAGGGTCTTTGAAATTGGAAGCTTTTTAGTCTTCAAGTTCAGTTTTCCATTCATATACTCCTAAATTATTGCTATAAAGAATATGATTACACTTTATGAAGTTATTTAGCATGCTTTTTTGTGCTGTTGAATCATAAACCTCATAAAGTGAGGAAGAATATACGTTAGTTTACAAATCTTATGAATTGTTGTCCATGATTAGTGTTGATAAGCTTAAGCCCAATTCTTAGGACCCATCTAGTGTACATATCTAGGTCATCTATTATAAGTATCAGATAAAACCCCTAGGTAAGAAGAACTCTTTCATTTCTTCTCACATCTCTTATTACTTTACAATTCTATTTACATTAGGAGATAGCTGCTTTAAGTATCAAAGTAGCCATAATAAAATATCTCTTGGTACCCTCCATAGCCATTCTTTGTTTTGTAAGGAATTGCCTAACGGAGTGAAAATCAACAATCATCAATTGGTGCTGTTTGCTGGAATCAAAAAATCCATTGCCATAATTCTAGGTGATTCTTCGAGATCTTCCAGTAGGATGTTCCTTCCTTTGATAGTTTCTTCTGAATGCAGTCTGATGATTCCTTCTGAATGTGGTTTGTTATAATTCTGTTCTTTATTTCCCTTCCAAGTCCAGCAAGTTCATTCAAGGAATACTGGCTTATTTTGGTTCTAGGATTTTCTCTTTTCCACTTGCCCGGAATATATGCATTAATGTTATTGTACTCCATGTTTCGATGGCGGTTGATGCTTTGCTCCAAACATGCTTTCTTTAAACATGTTTTTGGGTTCCCTGGAGCATGTTGACACCATAAGAACTCAAAGAAAGTGCCTTATGTAACTGTCTTTACGTCACTCCTCTTGGTTATGTTTGCAAGTAACTGACTAGTAATGGCCGATGATCATTGTTTTTGTCTAGTTTTAAATAAAAAGAAAATGTATAAAGAACAATTGTTGTAGGCTACCACAAGTTTGTGATTTGAGTATTATATCCCTGGGAAATGCTTCAATGAATGATAGAGGGAGCACGAGGCACGCATCTTTCCCTCGATGGTGCCTTCTATAGTACGCTTGTTTCAGCCAATGCCTCGTCAGCAATCTGTGGATCGGATAGGAGATTCGCTTATGTAGCATCTATTGTTTCAACTGCATCAATGGATGAAGTTTTAGCCGATTTAATTAAAGGTCGGTTGCTTTGCTCTCGGTGGGATTTTGAGACGACCAACTTATTTGAAAATCTAAGTTGCAAACGACTTACTCCCCCGCCGTGATTGAATGAGAATGGATAAGAGGCTCGTGGGATTGATGCGAGGGGGTAGGTATGGCTATATTTCTGGGAGCGAACTCCAGACGAGTATGAAGCGCATGGATACAGGTTATCCCTTGGAATGAAAGACAATTCCGAATCCAGCTTTGTCTACCAAGCAGAGCCAGCGATGTTTGACATGAATATCGGTGTTTCCTTTTTTCCATGTTTAAGTTTATATGGCTGCTGATGTTTGATATGAATCGGTCGCTCTTTTAAGCAAGTGGTTATTTCATTTTCCAACAATTGCTTGTACCACGAAAGCTGGAAACTACCTCAGTGAACCGTCATAATATCATTTGTCGAAAGAATTTGCCGTCAGTAAATTGGAACGGCTATGGCTAACCACCACCTGTCTGGTATTTGATCTATTGGAAGGAGCCATCCAGCAACTTTGTCCACATATGTCCTCAAGTGCTTCTCTAATTGATGAAAAAGAAAAAAGATAGTGCTCCTTGCTCAAGAGATCGGATAAGGAAAGATGACAATTATTAGCAGTTGATAGCGATGACCAAAGATAATATTAGTGAGAAGTTATATTGCATGATTAGCAGCAAATGGCTTGATGTCCATATCGTATATCCAGCATGATTGTTGTCTTAGAACTGAGTACATACTAGCTGCTTCTTCTAAATGACCCAAAACCGTGCGACGACTGAACTAGCAGCTACAGTGCCGACCTATTTCCATGGCCATGCCGAGTTGCCGAGAAGTTACAGCACGATAGCAGGGCAGCCACTCCGAGCTCTTTCCATCACCGGAGCCAAGCTACTCACGATCCAAGCTCCATATAATGAAGCCTGAGATGCACAAATTAAGTCTCAATCAAGTGGTTAACATCATACCTCGCTACTACACGCTAAGCTGCTGTTATTCAAATTCATTCGGTAATGCCGAGCTGTTTCCAAATGAAACTCAGTAGCCGAACTTGCCACTCCAAATTATGCCGAGGACAGCAACAGATAAATAGGATGAAGCCGAGCTTAGTAACCGGGCTGATTACTTTTCAATACACAATTGAGTCCCAAGCTCCAATGCTGAGTGGTGCACGGTAACTCTAGATGCTACATGATCTGCACTCCACGCTCCATAACAGATCGGCTGCAATTTTCGAGCTCATTGTCAAGCTCTTTCTGGCCGAGACCAATTTGTGCCGAGCTCTTCACCACAGCAACGAGTGCCCAACCGAGCTTGAGGCTAGAACGTGAAGAACGGCTTAGATCCACTGTCAAACTCCTCGTGCCTGACAGAGTGAATCTACTCGATGGATTAGCATGCGATTCTGGCCTTTTTCTAGAACAACAGCAACTGTAATTCTCGACCCTAGTTGCTGAAGCTATATGCCGAGACTTAAATTGCAATTTCCAAGTGGAGCGTAGCAACTCCAAATAGAGCACAGGGAGAAGAGGAACGCAGTGAATCGAGTTTGCTTGAGTGATAGACGAACAACTCCAAACGCCGAGCTTTTCTATTGAAAACAGTCACTGACCTTCCGAGCTCTTGGATATTTGATCGTTGTTCAAAGTATTTCGGCAGTCGTTGGCCGAGCACATCGAAAATCAATGCAAAGTCACTAATGCCCGAGCTGAGTCGCACTTCTGAGCAGAAGCAAACCAGAAATAGATGACATGATTGAATACTCCAAAACAATGACCAGAGTTGATATAAAAATCATCGAAGCACATAAGCCGACCCAAGCTCCACAGTCATCCGCGTTATTATTGGTCGAGCAAATTTTCGAGCTATGCTTCAACAGAAAAGGACAAGCATGACTGGTCGGCAAGTAGTCCACCACAACACAGCAATCCGAGTTCGTTGCCAAGCTACAGCAACAGAGAATGGCATCTTATCCGATTAGCCGAGCTTTTCCAAATAGCTCTAAGGAAATCGAGCTAAACTATTATCAATTCTTGCCAAGCAGATCTATGACACCGCAGCAACAAATGTCCAACCAGCCTAATAATGAACTTAAGATCTAGCCGAGTAACTGTCCATCTACTTGCCGAGCAATTCTTTGTTTGAAGTTTTTCATGAACTGCAGCCGATTGCGTCGAGTATCTGCACATGCAAGCTACAAAATCTGAGTTCTACAATTCTATCTGAGTTCATTCCATAGCAGACGAAGCTCTAAATTCTGAGTGATTAGCTCTATGCCAAGCTACTACATGCTGCACACTCCTAAGCCGACCTTATAGAAAAGAACCGAGCTTCAGTAAATCAAAATGCCGAGAAATTACATTTCACAAGTCCGAGTTCTTCTTTGCGCGTGATATGACAAACCAGACCTAAGTATATGGTTCTCAAAGCACTAAGTGCCTTAACCACTCACATTTCACTGATGAGATAAGCGGCTAAAAGATTGTGGTCTATCTGCTTCGTTCTTAATTTTCAATTATATTTCTTCATCGAGTGGAGGCCGGTCATTTGGGCGTCACCTTCAACCCTTAACTTGAGCTTCGATTCACTTTACCTACACTCACCGAGCTCTTTCAAATACCTCTAGTTACTTATCAAGCTCAGCTTTACATGAACTGACCAGCAGCTGCCGCAAACTCAAATTGCCAAGCAGCATAACAACACCGGGCCCCAAGCAAAGCGTCAGTAGCTGAGCTCCAAATCCAAATCCTAGGATGGCGCAAGGAATCCGAACTGTCCATACATGCCAGCATTTGACCTGAACTCCATGCATGGTCAAATTTGGGCTCCATGAGAACTCTGAGATGACTTGGAGCGAAATATAAATTGAGTAGCAGAATGTTAGTGGCCAAGAAGCTGTTTTGTTTGCAAAGATCACCATGCCGACCTCAGCACCGACCTGAAGTGGACTACCAAAAAATCAGTGCCAAGCTAATTACTACAATCCAAACCAAGCTTTCCATGGAGGTGCCAAACTACTCTTGTCATTGCTGACCTATAGAATTTCACATGCAACATAAGAGCGAAAACGTAAGGATTGGACAAAGACTCAAATTGTAACGTCCCAAGCTAAAAATAGTGAATAATCAAGCCAACAAATATTAATAAGTTGATTTTAACCACTTAACTCAAAAATTTTACTCTTATGTTAATAAGATATTCACAATTATAATCTTATAAACTAGTATGATAATCTCTCATAATCCACATGGGATATTAAACCAAGAAGTCCCAAAATCTCCCCATCCTCTCCCCCTCTCCCCTTAAACACGTGACATCCTCATCATAAGACCTTACAATTGGAACTAGATCTTTTCTCCTTTTGGTGTACAATTCAGGCTACCCACTCACTATAGTTCATCTTGAAAGCATGCAAGAAGTCATACTCTAGTGATACTCCTCACTTTCCTTGAACGTCTTCTCTAAATTGGAGTCAAACCCGAATCATCCATTATTAGTAGGGAGGTTCGCTTTGATATCATTTGTAATGCCCCAAGTCAAAAAAAGTAAATAACCAAGCCAACAAATATTAATAAATCAATTTCAACCACTTGGCCTAAAAGTTTTAAGCTTATGTTGACAAGATATTCACAACCATGGCCTTATAAAATAGTACCATAACCTCCCACAATTCATATGAAACACTTAACCATGGGATCTCACATAAATCTCCATTATATATAAGTGGTTATACACGTGGGTTCATAGCATTTTATTTCGATTGTGTTGGCACAAAAAGAGAGTGCATGTGTATTCTCCAATTTCCTACCACAAAATACGAGCTCCAAGTGGTGGGATGGGCTATTCTCTTTTGCCTAATATCCCATAAGAACTCCACTCAAGCAGCATAGGATGTTTTTAAAAGTGTTGATTAAGCTTTACATAACAACCTAAGATTTATTACTAATGACACCAATCTACTAAGCTTCAACATCTACTCCTTTGTTGATCCTTATTGATGAAAGATAAGTAAAACTTCACTATTGCTATTCATGGTTTTCCATTCTTTATTTTTTAAGTTGTATGCTTTATGTTATGCCTTACACTAATCTGTCGTTAACATTCATGCTTAATTCATGAATTATGTTTCAAATTATATCCATCTACATGCTGCTCCATCATCTGAGTTCCGATAAGCCTAATAATAGAAAGTACTAACTATTCGATGCTTGAAATGGTTGATTCAATTCTTAGTAGACTTATTTTTACTCCTTTAGAGACAAGTATGAGAATTCAAGATTAACTACAGGTTATACAAATGCCATCTATTTTAAGCCTTTGCAAGTATAATTTGTTAACAGGTAACTTCTCAGCAACTCTAAACCTTATCCGTAACGGGTAACTAGCAAATCAAATAAAGCACGAATCCTTAAGTCTTATATTGAACAGACGACGTAAAATGGAGATTTGTAAATCTCTAAGCTCATAGAAAAACTCAAATGACGAGATATAAGGCCTTAAACTCTCTTAAGAGTGACAAGCACGAACACCCTAAGTTTAATAAGTAGATGACAGGCTACCTAGAAGCTCTAAACCATCAATTAGTAATGAGCATCATGCTCTAAGTCTAATGAATAAACAACAAGCTATATAAAAATTCTAAGCCACTTATTGGAGATGGGAAAATCACCTTAAGTTCGAAAATAGTACGGACAACAAGCTATTATAAACTTAAACTACTTTAAGTCTAACTAATAGATGATGAGCCATTCAAAAACCCTAAGCCATTAAACAATGATGGATAAAATACTCTAAGTCTTATGATGTACACAGATGATGAGTAAATAATCCTAGTATTCAATATGATTAAAGGATTTGGTACCAGCCGGCCTTTTTAGGATTTTGCTTCTTCAAGCACTTCAGCCTCTTCAAGTATTCACCTCTCCAAGAGCTCTAGCTTCTTTAGGCCCTTACCTTTTCAAGTATACTAATACCTACAAGTGCTATAGCCACTCCCAACCTTCACCTCTTCAAGCCTTTGCTTCTTTAGGGCCTTGTAGCATCCTAGTCTCTTCAGACCTTTTATTACAGACTTTTATAGAGCTATAACAAAATGGACCTCTCTAAATACTCTCTTTGCCAAACTTATCATCAAAGAGAGTATAAAGTGTCACCTCAAGGATCATGCTAGTATTGATTAAACTGAGATTAGATTTTACATGAGTGGTAGGGCTTACAAAAGAAGACACAGTAAGGGTACCCCAAGAGGTTGTCCGATGTGGCCACTCTGATGCTTAAGTCAATTACGAGAATTTAGAGAGTGTAAGAGCTTAAAAGCAATTAGTAAGTATAAATATACAAAGTATTAAGTAGTTTACCATTGGCCAATGGTCTTATATTTATAAGGGAATGGTGCTAGCAATTGGAAAGCAGTTAGTAGGTAAAGCCTCTTCAACAAGTATGAGAGAGTGAGTTTATGATGTCCAACGTGATCCGAAAAAATAAGAAGTGGTTATTGACTTAGTCTTTTGGTCTTATCTAAAGTCTTCTAACCATTGGAGACTTACCACAATTAGATTGGTTGAACTCTAGGCTTAGATCGAGAGTGACCCGAGGTAAGGAATGAACATGAGAAGATCGAGACAAGCTTAAGGGGCCCATGTCCAAAAGCCCCACCCTCCTAGGTGGTTTCATTGCCACATTAAAGGCAAAGAGAGGAAAAATAGGCTTCTCAAGTATGTAGTCAATTTGGTCGAGTGAAAGTCTAAGGCAAAGGTGTCCAAGCTATTGTAGGGGCTGAGGTAGAGAAGTCTAATCTGATACGAAGTCAAGGTAAAGAAATCTGAGTTAACTGGTACAAGGGCTAAGGAGGTGCAACGTATCCGATC
This sequence comes from Lumnitzera littorea, assembly GCA_024138015.1. Classification (NCBI taxonomy): domain Eukaryota; kingdom Viridiplantae; phylum Streptophyta; class Magnoliopsida; order Myrtales; family Combretaceae; genus Lumnitzera; species Lumnitzera littorea. The sequence goes on from JAMXBB010000008.1 coordinate 11,756,931, forward strand.
AAACTACCCTTTAGGCAAAGATGAATGAGACAGTTCCAAGGTAAGACAAGAAAGGTCCGACCTCTTTAGACTGAGCAGTTTACCTTTCATCAGGTTTAAGTAAGGTATACATCTGCTGGACTAAACAGGATAGCCTAAGGTGGAGACTTCATAAGAGTCATAGAGGAGAGGCGCTTAGTAAACTGAGCTGATAAGAAACATATCCAATCTAAAGCATAGTTCCATTAGTATGTCGAGCAAGTTTAGTTGTAGAAGTTAAAGGGGCCTCGAGGAAACTTCTTTTGAAAGTAACTTTTCAAATCCTTGCTTTATCATACCCATTTTCAATGCATTTAAAACAATGTGACAAGTGTCCTGTTATAGAAGATTGACATGCAGCTACATGCCTTTTGTCTTTTGAATATAGCCATCTGATCAAAACTGACTCTACATGTCTATATTGTGATATTCTAAGGGATTTGTGCTTATGCAAATCCTTATCACTACTAATACAATTTCTAAGATAGTTGGCCTATTTATGCCACAATCATGATGAGAGGTTACTTTTTTACAATTTCTCTGTTCCAAAACTACAAACTTCACTCTCTCTTATATTGATCTTCTTCACAAACTTTCCAACAAGGATCACTCTTCTTCATCTTCTTTAACAACTATGTCAACTAACACAGGTGAGACATGTTCGGATGCATCAAATTACGACACCACCGACTCTGAAATCACAAGGAGTGATCTCACCTCCCCCCATAGGAGAGTACAAAATCTCATCACTAATATAGCTTGACGACTCCATTAGAATGGTAGTAGAAGCACTAGATAGAGCAAGGCTCATCAATGCCATCCCTAAGGATGTATATGTATATGCTCCCCTACCATATCTTAAGGATTTATTCGAGGTGCTTAGGACAGGTGAGGGCCCAAGCGATCAAGTAAGTGGAAATAAGGCCTTTGCCCCTAACTAAATCTTAAGTAACTTTATCATCAAGTTAATTCTTAGGTAGAAGATACATTTTGCTAAGTAAAGAAGAACAGATGGCCTTGCTATAAGGGAAGTGCTTTGCAGTATTTGAGAAGTGCCTAGAGTTTCAGTAGCACCTCCCTCCGAGCAACTTTGAGAAGGACCTCTTCTACTTTCATTAGTACAATCTAGGACAGGTTCCTTCCAATAGGTAGAAGTTGTTGAAGGCCTTCCAGGTGCTTTGTGAATACTTGGTGATAAGACTTCTATATGTGGAAAAGCTGGGGGCAAGGGTGTGGGTATGGTCATACCTCCAACCTTGTCCAAGGAAAAAGTTATTTTATGGCCCTATGAATTCTCTCAAAGGTTAGTAAGACAATTACATGGTAGTTGAGCTACTTAAGGAGATAGATTTTTAGACAAAGTAAACGAAATTGAGGCTTAGAAGGAGCTTGGACCTAGTAATGCTACGTCTATATGAGAGATTTAGGCCTTCATGTCCCGTAGGAACGGCAACGAAATAAATGATACGAAGATGGTAGAGAGATACTTTCGATATCTGACCTTTGATCTCTTCTCTAGTACGAAGAAGGCTATCGTGAAGAAGTGGGCTAAAGGTACAAGTTCGGCTTTTTATGAACGCCTTTGTCTATTGTGTTAGTGTGTAAAGTTGTGCTTCGTTCAACATCTCTTTTAATAAATTAGGGGAAGGATCTTCTTTGTCCATGTTAGTCATGGTAGAGTTGGTAAATGGTAGTGTTTTATATTTTATTTATCTTGTCTTCTTCTTCCTAACTAATTGCTTAATTTCATGTTTAGGCAAGAGGCTTGCCGTAAAGGCTACACATCCTTCGATGGACAACTTGATGAAGCACCACCAAGCTAAGGGGAAGAAGAACACCAAGACCTTCGACCCTAAAGGCAAGGTCATGTGGTTAAAGTCAAGGGGAAGAGAGGCTAGTAAGGTCAAGCCAGCTACTCTTCCTCAAGGGATTCCTCTTGGTCGGTGGACCAAGCCTCTGGCTACCGAACCTGCAAGTGTGGTCCTTCCTTTCTTTACCATTGTCCTCACCTCTGCACCCATTTTAGTAAATGACGAACTTGCTAACACTTAGGAGCTAAACTTGGTTTGTATTGCCCCTCCTGACAAGAGGGAAGCGGAGGTAACTAAGTCACCAAAGTGGTCATGCAAAAGAGAAAAGAGCCAAAGACTACTGAGGAATTAACACCTGGGGCCAAGAAGAAGAAGACAATAGCAAAGATAAATTTGAGCTGAGTGACTTGGTATAAGTAGCCGACGACTCATCCCTACAAGTATATTGATGAAGTTAGGGACAAGTTCTTAATGTCCTCAACAAATTTAGGTTTTTAAGGATTGAGTTGGACTCATTTAAGGAAGTGTTGTACATCTTATGGAATGAAGAGCTTTGCCATTACACTTTCAAGGCTCAGACCAAGAGGGTCAAGGGGAAGCTCCTAAGGCTAAAGTGAGAGATCTGGGGGAATGACATTACGTTGTGGCATCAGACTCTCAGTTCTAAGCCTCATTAGGGTCTTATACCCTTAATAACTGGGCCATCATCAAGGGGATGTTAATGGTAGGAAGGGGTGACCCAATGGAGATGTTAAGTCACTTAAGCTTGCTGATCTAGCAAGTAAGCCTTTGTTATTCTTGATTAAAACATTTCTTTGTTACCATTGAATCAACTTCAATTTGCTTTCTTTTACAATACCATAGCTAGGTGTTGCTCTAACTGAGCAACTATGATGTCATTCAGAAAGAGGTAAAGGGGTTTAAGGCAATATTGTCTAGCGTTGAGAAGAGCCTGAAGGAGTTAAAGTCCTCTTTCAATAAATACTTCGATAAGTTCATTAATGCTAATTGGTGCCTAGCTTACTCTTATATGCAAGTGAATGGGCTAAAGGGGAGGTTAAAGGATGCAAAGTGACCAAAAACCGTTGGTGAAGATGAAGCTAAGCAAGCTAGTGACCTAAGGGCATGGGTTACGGATAAACAAAGGACTAAGGCCCAAATCTCCCATAAATTAGACGGGGAGAGGGAAGCTAGGGCCAGCCTTGAGAAGGAGAATGCCAAGCTAAGGGCATCGATCTCTTAGCTATAAATTAAGTTGGCAATGAAGGCATTGGAATGCGATACCACCCAGGCTACTTCACTAAAGTTGGCTAGTTAAAAGGTTGAGCTAGAGTAGCAGATCAAGGAACTCTAAGGAAGAGCTTCGGAGATGCAAGAGATCATCTCCAATTTAGAGACTAAGGAGGTTATTAGCGATGTTGTAGCTAAAAGAGCTATCATCAATTTTTAGAAGATAAAGCGGTAGCTGGATGAGCTTGAGGATATCTCCTCCAAGTGTAATCATTATGACAAAAAGCAGGTACTCTCCTATTTTCCAAAGCTTAACTTGAGCTTTCTTGGTTTCCTGGATGAGCAAACATTTTAGGAAAAGAAGGCAGCCAAAGTACAAGAGAAGGAAGCTGCTTAAGCAAATATTCAAGTCTAAGGCAGCTCTTTTGCTATTGAGTTTGAGCAATAAACGTCTGCATTTACTTCCATCGTGGTAGCTTAATAGGAAGTCACCCCGAAAGTTGCTTCTCAGGGTAATCAGGGTCGAAGTGACCTTGCTACCAACCCTAACCTGTAGTCCTTGACCTCTACTTTAGCCCAAGGCCATTCTTCCTAGAGACTATCGATGGATCAACCCTCTAAGCAAATATAAACATTAGATTTCTTAGAACGGATGAGTTCGCTGACTCGAGGCATTAGTTATTTCTTCCCCTTCTTCTTATACCATAGGTCAGGATGCCAACTTCGAATTTGTATAACCCTAAGTTATGAATGGACATTTGAATTGAAAATTTTTGCATGCTTGAATTTTTTTAAGTGGATACTTGAATTCTTCTTCTTTTTGTTGCTTAATTCATTGTAACACGATCTCATAGTAAGAGTTCTTTTTGGTAGAGGTAGGGGGTGTGTGCGTGTTCTGGTCGATCAATGGGAGTCTCCAGTCAAGTGGTGTATCCCCTTGCTAAGTTTACCAGAAGGGGTTAGTTCGGTAGCATGCCAATCTGCTCGGTAGGTAGGAGTTCCTTTATGTAAGGGGTATTTCCCCTTGTTGAGGTTACCCAAGAAGGTTAGGTTAGTGGCATTCCAACCTACTTAGTAAGTGGGATTTCCTCTATGTAAGGGGTGTTTCCCCTTGCCAAGGTTAACTGAGGGAGTTAGGTTAGTGGTGTTTTGACCTACCTAGTAAGTAGGAGTTCCTTTATGCAAGGAATGTTTCCTTTTACCAAAGTTACCCAAGGGGGTTAGGTTAATGGCATTTCAACTTGGCTGGTATGTAAGAGTCCTTTTATTCAAGGGGTGTTTCCTTTTGTCGAGGTTACCCAAAGGGGTTAAGTCAATAGTGTTCTAACTTACCTAACAAGTAGGAGTTCCTCTATTCAAGGGGTGTTTCCACTTACCATGATTACCTAAGGAGGTCATGTCGATGGTGCTCTAATCTGCCCAACAAATGAGTCCATTCACCCTTTGGGGGCTAGGACTTGGTATGAGTAAGAGAGAGAGAGAGAGAGAGAAATGTGGATAACTTGTACAAAATGGAAATTTTCATTCAAACTTTGAAATGATTTACATAATGATATACTAATCAAAGTAAAGCTAAAGGTTATCAACATTCTATGTGTATGAGATGAGCTCACCATCTAGTCTCTCTAATTTGTATGCTTTATTACCAAAATTTTCTCTAACTCTGACTGTATCTTCCCAATTAGGGGCTAACTTGACTTATCCTTCTCATGAACCTATAGCCTCTAACTTCCAACAAACCAAGTCACTAACCTTGAATTCTTTATGTCTGACCTTCTAATAGTAGTATCTAGTGACTTAGTGTTGGTAAATAGTTACCTAAGCCGTAGTGAGGTCTTTACTTTCTTTGATGGTATCAACGCTAGCTTGCAATAGAGGCTCATTAAGGATGGCATTGAAACTTTGAGTTTAGATGTTAGGGAGATCGAGTTTAATGGGGAGGACTGTCTTGGATTCGAACTCCAGGCAAAAGGGGGTTTTACCTATAAAAGTGCAGTGGGTAGCCCTATATCCCCACAAAATGTTGGACAATTCATCTGCCCAGGCATTACGGGTTCGGTCCACTCGCTTCTTTAAACTATTGAAGATGACCTGATTGGCTGCTTCTACCTAGCTGTTCAATTGGGGGTAGGTGACCGAGGTGAAGTATGGCGTAATGTGATGTTTGGTGTAGATTTCCTTAAATCTAGGGTTATTAAACTATCCCCAATGTCCATAATGAAGGCATAAGGGACCTTAGATCGAGAGAGGATGTTGTTCCTAACTATGATGAAGTAGTCAACGATAACTATGATGAATTGCCATCCTCCCGAGGCCTTAGGGAAGGCACCAAGGATGTTGATGCCCTATTTGGCAAACAACCACAAATTGGTCAGGGGTTAGAGATTTGTGTTAGGTACGTGATAGATAAAGGCATACTTTTGGCATTGAGGGCACTTTTAAGCTACACCTTTGGCATCTTTTCTCATGGTAAGCCAGTAATATTTGAACCATAACGCCCAAATGTAGAAGGCTTGGAATTGAAAGTGGTTGTTGCATACTTCAACATGCAGCTCTTCCATAATGTGTAGGCCCTTAACTTCTCAAAGGCATCTAAGCAGGGGGAGGTTGACCCACCCCCCCTCCCCCCTTGTGATGTAAGACACCATCAACCAACGTATAATTGGTAATGTAATATCTCAAATTCTTTGCCTCTCTCTTATCTTTCAGGAGCATGCCCTACTCTACATAACTCTAAATGGGATCCATCCAGCTTAGCTTTGATATTGTTGCTATTAATTCCAAGACCTCTACTAAGCCCAAAGTTGTGCTTTTCTCTTATAGGTACTTTATAAAGATTTTCCTATCCCTCACCTTAAGCTTCTATATCCTAGTAGAGGTAAGTTTAGCTAGCCAATCTACTACTGAATTTTTAAGTCAAGGGATCTTCGTGATGGTCTACAAAAGGAATTCAGCTAGAAAGCTCTTCACCTTCTCTTGGTACCTTACCATGGTATCATCTTTAGCCTCATGTCCACTTTAAACTTGCTAGATGACTAGCGTAGAATTTGAGAAGACTTGTAAGTGCTCAGTGCTAATCTCTTTAGCTAATTTGAGACCAGCTATTAGGGCCTTATATTTGGATTCATGATTGCTAGAATTGAACCTGAATTTGAGGGAGTAGTGGACTATGAACTTATGTAAGCCAGTCAGAACAAGACTTGCACCTCTACCCCTTAGGGTAGAGGATTTGTCAACATAGAGAGTCCATACTAATTTTTCATCGCTTATTAGTGCTTCTTCCTCTCCTGTATATTCAACCATGAAGTCAACCAACACTTGTGCTTTATAGGCTATTCATAGCTAATATTGGATTTCATACACGCTCAACTCCATTACATACTTTACCATCCATCTAGACAAATTTAGCTTTTGCAACGTAGTATACAACAATTGGTTTGTGAGCACAATGATCTAGTGTACCTAGAAATAAGGCCTTAGCCAAAGTGCTAAGATGACGATGGTTAGGGCGAACTTCTCTACCCAAATGTACAGACCTTAGGCCAATATAGCATTTGGTTGACGTAGTATATGGACTTGTGCTCTCTCATCTCTATTCTGACCAATACAAAAGAGAGCGCTTAGTTGCTTACAGTTAGACACAAAAACAAGTCCTCCCCTTGGACAGGCTTGGAGAAGACCTATAGGTATGTGAGGAAGTTTTCTAGTTAATGGAAAGCTGTCGTGCATTCTGGACTCCATTCAAAACCTTGGATTTTTGAGGATTTTGAAGAACTCAGTACATCTATCCATACTCTTCGAGACTGATGGGAATCGAGCTATTAGACCTCTAATTCATAGTCGAGCTTGAAGACTAGAGGGATTGGCACGTCGAATCCTTTTATTTTAACTGACCCTTAGCAAAGTCGAGTACTTCTTTGTTAAGTCACTCTTCATGGTAAGCCGTATGACTACCCATCTTTCTATAGTATGCTAAATTAAAGATTACTCACTAGCACCTAAGTCGACCAATTACTTGGCATCTTCCTTGCCGAGAAGCCGAAAAAGAGAGACTCTAGACTGACTAAGTCATCCCTGCTTGGATAAGCCATCTGTCCATACTTTTTTATCTACTTCTTCTAATGACCTTGCCAATATAGCATCGCCACGTGTATAGTATCATGTGCAAAATCTGTTGTACTAATGATTGTTTTTCTTATATATTCATTTTTACCCTTTTGTATCTTATATATTACTTTATTAGGAAATGTCCTTTTTCTCTTTTCCTTTTTAGGCAAGTTGCCCTAACTTATGAGTATAAATACTTTTGTACTTATAACTATAAATCATCAGATTATCTTCAATACACTTGAATACTTTCTTCCTTATGTAAACACTAATTGTTTATTCTCACCATTACTCTTATCCTTTCCCTTAAACAAGGTTAGGTGGTAAGTAACCTCATTGGACCAATTTGTGTAATATATCGAATTGTGTCGTAAGTTTTTGGGTGTTCAATTGGTGCGTCATATCATTTAAAGCTATTCATAGGTTTTGCTTACTGTTTCATTCATCATTTTTGCCCTTTTTGCACTTTCCTCATTAACCCTTTTCAAGCTTTATGCAAGCTTGGACCCATCGAACGACCGGCCTTATCTGTTTTTGGTCATGGTTCGTAAAGGAAACAAACTTACTCAATATAGCTACCATGCCGGTGAGCTTCTATACGTCTTGAATCGAGGTAAGGGGCTTCATGTCCTCAATGGCACGTATCTTTTCAAGGTTAGCCTCGATACCCTTTAGGTGACTAAGAAGCCTAAAAATTTGCCTAAGTTGACCTTGAAGATACACTTCTAGGGTTTAGCTTCATGTCATATCTTCTCGTCTAGCCAAAAGCTTCCTAAAGGTCCTTGACATGATTGTCCGACTCCTTATTCTTGACAATTATGTCATCGACATATACCTCCATATTGTGCTCGATTTGGGGCTTGAACAACTTCATCACCATGCACTGATATGTTGCTTCGGCATTTTTTAAGCTGAAGGGCATGACTGTGTAGTGGTATATGCCAAAGTTGATGATAAAGGAGGTATGGATTTCATCCTTTGGGTCCATTTTTATCTGGTTGTAACTCGAGAAGGCATCTATGAAGCTCAACAAAACGTGTTCTAAAGTAGAGTTGACTAGTTGATCAATCTAGGGGAAAAGGAAGCAATCCTTTGGGTGGGCTTTGTTAAGGTTGGTATAATCGACACATATGTGCCACTTCCCAAACTTCTTCTTGATTAGCACTACATTTGCTAACTAAGTCAGGTACTTCTTGATAGGAATCGGGCTATTAGGCCTTTAACCCACAACTAAGGTCGAGGACTAAAGGGATTAATAACACGAATCTTCTTGCTCCCGTTGACTCCTACCAAAGTTAAGTTACTTCGAACTGCCAATCAACTCTTTATGACGAGCCATATGACTACCCATCTCTCGAAAGTTATGTGTCGAGTTATTGAATGCTGAGAAAGCTGCCAACCTTCAGATATCTGCTCAGCTATGTCCAAACCATCCAATTTCTCGACATTACCTTGCCGAGAGGATGAGAGTTAAACCTTAAACTAATATATTACACTTGCTTAAACAAGCAACCTGACCGCACGCTTTGTTCGCATCCTTCAACAGCCTCACCAATGTATCAATGTTACGTATACAGGACCACGTATAGAATCTACTATACTAATTATTGCTTCTCTTGATTCATTTTTACCCTTTTGTATTATTGTACATTACTTCTTTAAGGTAATACCCTTTTGTCTTTTCCTTTTTTAGGCAAGTAGCCTAACTTATTGGGTATAAATACCCTTATATTTATAGTCGCAAGGATGATCTAATTATCATTAATACAATTGAATATTTGTTCTTTATATAAATATTATTGTTTACTCTCATTTCATTCTTATCCTAACTTATGAGTAAAGCTAAGTAGCGAGTAATCTCATCGGACTAATTCGTGCATCATATCAAATTGTATCGTAAACCCTCGAAAGTCCCATTAGTGCATCATATCCATTAAATCTTTTCATAGGTTTGCTTACTTTTCCTTTTTTTTTTTTATTCTCTCGCACATTTCCACCACCTTTCTTTTCAAGCTTTCAGCAAGCTTAGACCCATCCCTGCAACCAGCCTTGTCAGTTCTTGGCTATGGTTCGCATTATCTTGATATTAGAGTAGAGCTTTTTGCTTGAGTTGTAGTTGTTTCGAAGTTCGATTATACTCTATTTTGTGTGTATTAAATAAAGTTACTATATTTGTTTAATTACTGTGTTTATTGGCTGTTAAATTTCTTGTTTGTGGAAGTGTTTGCTAAGATGCCCAATTAAAGACTTTGAGCTTTGAATCTGTAAGGAAAATGACTGACCCAAGTGTAAATGTTAGTGTTAGAGATGACAACAATAGAGTTATCTACCATGGCCGACAGTCTTAGGAAACCCCTAGAAGCACTGATAAGAGACTTTATGAGGTGGCTAACCTCTTAGTAGATTTAACTCGAGTTGTCCATGCGTTGGCTTGCCGACTAACTGAAGTTGTGAAAAATACCCCATAAGCTACTTAACCTACTAGAGGTCACAACCTAACTCGACTAGTTTGAGGTGGAAGATTAGGTAGACGAGTAAGACGAAGGATAGACTTGAGAGAATTGGATGAGAAAGAGTACTTTGAAGAAGAGTGAGCTCGAGCCCTCAAAGTATCTGACCATGTGAAGCTTTGAATTTCGAACTTCAATGGATTTAGGAGTGCTGATAAATATTTAGAATTGGAAGGGAAAGTAGAGTGTATTGTTAATTATTATCAGTATAAGGATTACAAAAAAGTGAGAACTGTTGCTATTGAATTCTCTAGATATGCCACTATGTGGTGGAAAATTTTCCAGGCTATGAGGAGACAAGAAGGCTACTAAGAGATTAATACTTGGCCTGAAATGAAGAGAATACTGAGAAACAGATTCATGCTAGATACTTATCTACAAGATACTTTTATTCGGCTTCAAGAGCTAAGGCAAGAAGGCTGAACAATTAACGAATATGTTCAGGAATTCTAAATGCTCATGATCCGATGTGAAGTGGAGGAACCCCCAACATAAACAATCTCTGGATTCATTACGGGGTTAAGAGGTGATATTCAAGACATTGTGGAGCTCCAACGATTTACCATAATGGATGAAGCCATTATAATAGCTTAGCAAGTAGATAGGTAAAGAAGAAGCCAAGTATACACAAGATTACCAACTAGCTAACAAGTACAGGGAAGTCACCGAGCTCAGTCAAGTACCGAGCCGATCCAATCCGAAGGGTACATGTCTAAGCTGAACAAAAGGGCCAACTTGACGGTAATGTGCCAACCCGAACTTATGAGAAAGGAAAAAGATTTAGATAGAAGACGAGTTAGATCAAGTGCTTCAAATGTCAATGTTTTGGACATATGGTTGCTTAGTGCTCAAACCGAAGAACTATGGTGATCAAAGGAGATACCCCAACGCTAGAGGTAGAAGGCACTGACGATGAACTTGAGGAGGAAGAGAGCATTACTGAGAAAGAAGCTGATAAGAAAGAGCTTATTGAGGAGGATGTATTTATGGAGGACTTGGATCAGTTGATCATGGTTATCTGACGTACAATGAACATGGAACCTTCACACGAGGAGGAGTAAAGAGAGAACTTGTTTCATACCACTTGTAAAGTAAATAATCAGGTGTGTGTCCTCATTATGGATAGTAGTAGTGCACTAATGTAACATCAACCGATCTTATTATAAAATTAAGGTTGTCGACTATTGCACATCCAAGGCTATATAAGTTGCACTGGTTTAGTAAGAAAGGAGCCTTACATGTCACTTAGCAAGTCCTACTACCGATCACTATTGGAAATTACTTTGACCAAATTCTCTATGATATATTGCCAATGTGCACTTCCTACATGTTGCTAGGTAAACTGTGGCTGTTTGACGAAAGAGTTATCTATGATGGATACTAAAATACATATACGTTCAGGAAGGGTGGCAGGAAGATCACAATGAACCTGATGCTGCCGAGTGAAGTTAACAAACTACAGGCCAAACTCACTCATGAATCAAAGAAGGCTTTAGTAATGAGTCGAGCCGAACTCCGAGAGGCTATCGATGCTAATGAGCTGATCCTTATGTTGGTTAAGTGCCTACTAAAGATGAAGGAGTAAGGTGAACTAACCTCAAAAGTGCAAGCACTACTAGATGAATTTGCCAATCTGTTCCTAGAATAGTTACCCAAGGAATTGCCGCTACTCTAAGGCATTGAACACTGCATTGATTTAATATCCGATACTACCCTACAGAATAAGCCAACCGACCAGATAAGTATCGAATAAGCATCTGAACTCCAATGTCAAGTCAATGAATTACTGAAGAGAGGGCATGTTAAAGAGAGTCTCAGCGCTTATGCTGTACCGATACTTTTAGTACCGAAAAAGGATGGAACCTAGTAAATGTGTGTTAATAGTTGAGCCATGAACAAAATCACGATCAAATACAGGTATCTAATCCTGAGGTTAGAGGACATGTTAGATGAATTGAGTGGAATTAACATCTTCAGCAAAATTAATCTAAAGTCTAGCTACCATTGAATTCGCATGAGGCCGGGAGATGAGTGGAAAATAACATTCAAAACTCGGCATATACTTTATGAATGGATGTTCATGTCCTTCAGCTTATCGAATGGCTAGAGCACTTTCATGAGACTAATGAACCATGTGTTTAGGCATTTGATAGGGAAGTGTGTCATAATGTACTTTAATGACATCATTATGTACAATGCTAACATGCCGAGTCACTATGAGCATCTCTGAACTATACTAAATATCCTCCGTACCGAGAGATTATTCGGCAATCTAAAAAAATGTTACTTTTACCAAGAGAAAGTAGTATTCTTAGGCTATGTTGTTGGTAGAGGAGGCTTACAAGTAAACAACGAAAAGGTCAGAGCAATCCTCAAGTGGCTAACTCCTACTACTTGTGCCAACGTAAAAAGTTTTCATGGACTAGCTTCATTTTATAAAAGATTCATCAGGAATTTCAGCACCTTCGCTACATCGCTTACTGAGCTAATAAAGAAGAACATCAATTTTCGATGGGGAGAAAAGGAGGAGAGAAGTTTTGCTGAGATTAAGGAAAATTAGACCTCCATCCCTGTACTTATTTTACCTGACTTCAAGAAAATATTTGAGCTAAGATGTAACACATCATGTATTGGAATAGGTACTATCATAATGTAAGAAGGTCGACCAATTGCCTACCATAGTGAGAAGCTTAGAGGACCTCAGTTAAATTACTCCGTATATGACAAAGAACTCTTGGTGTTGATTCAAGCACTGCAAGTATGGCAGTATTGTTTACTGCCGAGAGAATTTGTCATCTTTACTGACCATAAGTCCTTGAGGTACCTTCGAAATCAAACCAAGTTGTTGTAGCAATAAGCGAAATGGATTGAATTCCTTGAAGGATTCAATTTTATGATAAAATACAAGCAAGGAAAGAGTAACATAGTTACAGATGCTCTTTTGAAGAGACATAAGCTTTTAATTGAATTGCATACTAGGCTGCTTGGATTTACAAGTATTAAAGAGCAGTATTCTGAAGATCTACACTTTGTGCCCATGCCCGCGCGTTGTGTCAATGAAAGGATCATGAATGAGTATTGATGGGAATTAGACTACTGGACCATTAACCTATAACTGAGCTCGAGGACTTCAGGGGTTAGCCAGACGAATCCTCCTAGTCTAATCGACTCCTACTAAGGTTAAGTATCTCCTTGCTGATCCGTTCTACATGCCAAGCCAAATGATTACTTATTTCTCGCAAATAGTGTATCGAGAAGTAGAAGGTCGAGACACCAACCAATCCTCATTGCTACTCATGTATGGCTAATTACTTACTCGGCATGACTTTTGCCAAGATGTCGAGAGAGAGACTCCAAACTAACTAAGCCACCCCTACTTGGATAAGTACGTTGACGGTACCTTTTTTTTTTCGCATCTTCCATTAGCATCAACAAAATAGCATTGCCATGTATACAAAATCATTTGTAGAATCGGTTACATCAATGATTATTTTCCTTAAATATTCATTTTTACCTTTTTGTATCTTGTACATTACTTCCTTAGGAAATATCCTTTTTGTCTTTTCCCTTTTGGATAAGTTACCCTAACTTATGAGTATAAATATCCTTGTATTTGTAGCTACAGTCATATTGATTATCATTAATGCACTTGAGTATTTCCTTCCCTACATAAACATTATCTGTTTACTTTTGGCATCGCTCTTATCCCCACCCTTGAGCACGATTAGGTGGCGAGTAACCTCATCGAATTGATTCATGCATCATATTGAATTGTGTCATAAGTCCTTGAAAGTTCCATTAGTATGTCATATCATCTAGAGCTATTCGTGGGTTTTTGCTTACTTTTCATTCATATCTGTCCTTTCATACATTCCCCATCACTTCCTTTTCGAGCTTTCGGTAAGCTTGGACCCATCCAACAACTGACCATGTCTATTCTTGGTCATGGTTCATATTATCTTGATATCAGAGCAAAGGTTTTATTTGAGCTGTAGTTTGTTCTTGAAGTTTTGTCTATACTCTGTTTTAAGTATGTAAAATAGAGCAAGTTACTATGTTCATCTTAATTATTGTGTTTGCTAGCTATTGATTTTTTGGTTTGCAGAAGTGTTTGTTTAAGCTTTGAATCAGTAAAGAAAATGACTAACTTGAGTGCAAACATTGGTGTTAGAGACAACAATAGTAGAGTTGTTCACCATGGTCGACAATCTCAAGGAACTCCAAGAAATAATGACAAGAGACTTGATGAGGTGGCTAACCTCATGGAAGATTTGACTCGAGTTGTTCATGCATTGGGTTGCTGACCGACTAAAACTACGCCAAAGACCCCACAAGCTACTCAACCTACTAGAGGTCAGAACCTATCTCGATAAGTTCAAGATAAAAGAGTAGGTGGATGAGTAAGATGAAGAATAAACTTGAGAGAATTGGATGAAGAGGATGAGCAAGAGTATTTTGAAGAAGGGCGAGCTAGAGTCCATAAAGCATCGACCATGTGAAGCTTCAGATTTCGACCTTCAATGGATCTAGGGGTGCTAATGAATATTTAGAATAGGAAGAGAGAGTGGAGTATGTTTTTGAATATTATCATATGATGATTACGAGAAAGTGAGAACTATTGTTGTTGAGTTCTTCGAGTATGTCGCCATATGGTGGAAGAATTTCCAGGTTATGAGGAGGCGAGAGGGCTACCGAAAGATTAATACTTGGCCTGAGATGAAGAGAATATCATAAATAGGTTCGTAACAAAAACTTATTTGCAAAATACTTTTACTCGACTTCAGGAGCTAAGATAAGGAGGTCAAACAATTAACGAGTATGTCTAGGAATTCCAAATGCTCATGATCCGATGTGAACTGGAGGAACTACCATCTCAAATAATCTCTAGATTCATTATTGGGTTGAGAGGTAACATTCGAAACATTGTGGAACTCTAATAACTTACCACAATAGATGAAGCCATTAAAGTAGCCTAACGAGTAGAAATGCAGAGACGGAGCTGAGTACCGACCAGGCTACCAACTAACCGACCTGTATAGGTGAGTTATTGAGCTCAGTCTAGTATTAAGCAAATTCAAAAGGTTAATGTCTAAGCTAAGTAGAAGGGGTGACCCAGTAATAATGCGTTGAGCCGAATTGATGAGAAGGGGCAAGGGATTAGGAGGAAGACAAGCTAGATCATGTACTTCAAATGCCAAGAGTTTTGAAATATGGCTGCTCAATGCTCGAACTAAAGGACTATGGTCATTAAAGGAGATATCCCGAAGATAGAGGTGGAAAGCACTCATAAGGAACATAAACAAGAGGAGAGCACTACTAAAAACGAAGCTGTCGAGAAAGAACTAATTCAAAAAGATGTGTTTGCTAAGGACTTGGATCAGTTGATCATGGTTGTCCAATGCACAATGAACATTAAACCTTTACGAAAGGAGGAGCAGAGAGAGAACTTATTTCATACCACTTGTAAGGTAAATAATCAGGTGTGTATCCTCATTATGGATAATGGAAGTTGCACCAATGTGGCATCAGTTGATCTTATTTTAAAGTTAAAGTTGCCGACTGTTGTACATCAAATGCCATACAAATTGTATTGGTTTAATGAGAAAGGAGCACTTCATGTCACTTGGCAAATACTACTACCGATCACTATCAGGAATTACTCTGACCAAATTCTCTAAGATGTATTACCCATGTGTGCTTCCTACGTATTGCTAGGTAGACCATAGTTGTTTAAGGAGACATGCACTTCTAAATGAATTGTAGATTAGGCTATTTGGGTTTGTTAGTATCAAAAAGTAATATTTTAAGGATCTACACTTTAGACCCATAATTGTTCGATGCGTCGATGGAAGAATAGCAGACGAATATCATATGGAAAATGGCTACTTATTCCGAAGTGAAAAATTATACGTGTTAACTTGTCTGCTAAGGGAGTTATTGATTAGGGAAGTTAATAGTAGAAGACTCTCCAAACATTTTGGAGAAAGAAGGACTTGTGAACTATTGAATGATTGATTCTTCTAGTCAAGAATGAGAAGAGATGTGCACCGAGTTATCGAAAGTTGTACTGTGTGCAAGAGGGCTAAGTGCAAAGTTGAGCAAGGGAAAGTAATGCCTTTACTTATTTTGATGAAGCCAAGGACTGAATTGAGCATAGACTTTGTTCTCGGATTACCATGAACTACCTAAGGCAAAGATTCTATAATAGTCATCATAAATCAGTTCAATAAAATGGCACACTTTATGCCCTACTCTAAAACTAACGATGCTTTGGCTATTATTGCTCTTTTCTTACAAGAGATTATGCAGTTACACTGCATGCCTAGAAGTGTAGTCTTTGATGGTGAACTCGAAATTCTTGAGCCATATCTAAAGGACTTTATCGCGTCGAATGGGGACTAAACTACTATTTAGTACTTCCTGTTACCCCCAAACTGACTACTAAACAGAGGTGGTAAATCGCACTTTAGGATCACTGCTTCGAGTTGTAGTGGACAAGAACTTGGCTGATTGGAATGTCTACTTGCTAGTGGTCAAATTTGCTTACAATGGGATAGTGCATGACACCCCTAAGTAGACTCCCTTCTAAGTGGTCTATGGTTTTAATCCCAATTTGTCCCTCGATCACACCCTTATAACTATACCCATGCAAAAAGACCATGATGTAAGAGCTAGAGCATAATCCCTTTAGCACATCTTCGATAAGGTCACTCAGCACATCAACCAACCCTCAAGACATATACGAGAGAAGACAAAGGGTAAGACGGCGAAACATTTTCAACTGGGAGACTTGGTGTAATTGCACCTACGCAAAGAGAGGTTTCCGAGTAAGAGGAGGAACAAACTATCCCTGAGGGTTAAAGGACCTTTCAAAATCCTTTAGAAGATTAATGATAATGCCTACAGATTAAAGTTACCCAGGGACTATAGGGTTTCTGACACCTTCAACGTTGCCGACCTCAATCCATATCACCTTGATGGGGAGTTGATCAAAGACCATTTGGATTTGATCCCAAATCTAAAACAACTCGAAGGGAATGATGAGAATCAGGCTATTAGACCACTAATCCATAACCGTACTTAAAGACTTGAGGGGCTAGCAAGACAAATCCTCCTACTACAACTGACTCCTGCTGAGGTCGAGTATCTCCTTGTTGAGCTGTTTTGCATGCTAAGTCAAATGACTATTTATTTCTTGCAGATAATGTGCCGAGAAGTAAAAGGTCGAGATATATACCAATCTTCATTCTCACTCATGCTTGGCTAATTACTTACTCGACATCGCCTTTGCCGAAATGCTGAGAGAGAGACTCTAGATTGACTAAGCCACCCTTGCTCGAATAAGCATGCTGACCATACCTTTTATCCGCATCTTCCAATGACATCACCAATACTACATCGCCATGTATATAGAATCTATTACACCAATTATTATTTTTCTTGAATATTCATTTTTACCCTTTTGTATCTTATACATTACTTTTTTAAGAAATGCTCTTTTTATCTTTTCCCTTTTGGGGAAAGTTTCCTTAACTTATAGGTATAAATACCCTTGTATTTATAACTATAGATAGATTGATTATTATTAATACACTTGAGTATCTCCTTCCCTATGTAAACACTGTCTATTTACTCTTAGCATCACTCTTATCTTAACCCTTAAATAAGGTTAAGTGGCGAGTAACCTCATCGGATCGATTCATGCATCATATTGAATTGCATCATGAGTCCTTAAAAGTTTCATTAGTACGCCATATCCTCTAGAGCTATTCATAGGTTTTTGCTTACTTTTCATTCGTATTTGTCCTTTTGTACATTCCCCATCACTTCCTTTTCGAGCTTTTAGTAAGCTTCAACTCATCCAATGACTAACCTTATCTGTTCTTAGTTATGGTTCACACCAAGTATCATACGGAAAAGGGATACTTATTCCAAGGAAGGAAATTGTATGTGTTGACTTGTTCGCTTCGAGAGCTACTGATTAGGGAAGCCTACAGTAGAGGATTGTCTAAACATTTTGGGGAGAAAAGGACATATGAATTATTGAGTGGTCAATTCTTTTAGTCGAGAATGAGGCGAGATGTGCACCGAATTGTTGAAAGCTGTACCATGTGCAAGAAGGCTAAGTGTTGAGCCAAACAAGAGAATGTAATGCCTTTGCCTATTTCAACAAAACCATGGACTAAATTGAGTATAGACTTTGTTCTTGGATTATCAAGGACTGCCCAAGGCAAAGATTATGTAATAGTCGTCATGGATAAGTTCAACAAGATGGCATACTTTGTGCCTTGCTCTAAAACTAACAATACTTTAGCTATTTCTTTTCTTTTCTTATAGGAGATTGTATGGTTACATGATATGTCGAGAAGTATAGTCTCCGATAGAAACCTGAAGTTCTCAAGCAATTTCTAGAGGACCTTATGGCATCGGATAGGGACTAAACTACTATTCAATACCTCCTATCACCCCTAAACTAATGGCTAAACAAAGGTAGTTAATTGTGCTTTGAGATTACTGCTCTAAGTTGCAGTGGGCAAGAACTTGGTCGATTGGGACGTTTACTTACTAGTGATTAAATTTACTTACAACTGGACCGTACATGACACCACCAAACAGACATCCTTCAAAATTATCTACGGACTTAATCCCAAGTTACCCCTCAATCACACCCTATGCTGAAATTTGAGTAAGATGACCCAGATGCAAGAGGCTGAGTAGATTCCCTTCAACACATCTACAACAAAGTCACTCAGGAAATTGACTAAGCCACTAGAGGAATGCGAGAGAGGACCAAGGGTAGGATGGCTAAACAATTCCTATTGAGAGACTTATTGTGGCTTTACCTCAGCAAGGAAAGGTTCCCAAATAAGAGGATGAACAAACTATCTACAAGGGCTAAAGGACCTTTCAGAATCATCCAGAAGATCAATAATAATGCCTACAGGTTGGAACTGCCTAAAGATATTGGAGTTTCTGACACCTTCAATATTACCGACTTCAGTCTACATCACCTTAACGGAGAACTAATTAAATACCATTCGGATTTGATCCCAAATCCAAATCAACTTAGATGGAATGATAGGAATCAAGCTATTAGGCCTTTGACTCGTAGTCGAACCCGAGGACTAAAGGGACTAACAAGATGAATCCTCTTGCTTCAGCTAACTCCTATTAAGGTCGAGTTACTACAAACTACTAATCAACTCTTTATGACAAGCCGTATGACTACCCATCTCTCGGAAGTTATGTGCCGAGTTGTTGAATGTCGAGAAAGCTAAGAACCTTCACCTATCTACTTAGCTATGTCCAAATTGTCCAATTTCTCAACATCACCTTATCAATAGGATAAGAGATAGACCCTGGACTAATCTGTCACCCCTACTCGAACAAGCAAATTAATTGTACACTTTATTCGCATTCTCCAATGACTTCGCCAATGTATCAATGCCACATTTACAGGACCACGTATAGAATCTACTCCACTAATCATTACTTCTCTTGAATATTCATTTTTACCCTTTTATATTATTTACATTACTTTTTTAAGGTAATACCTTTTTTGTCTTTTCTCTTTTTAGGCAAGTTGCCCTAATTTATTCAATATAAATACCCTTATATTTGTAACCGTAAGGATGATTTGATTATCATTAATACAATTAAATATTCCTTCTTTACGTAAACACTATTGTTTACTCTCATTTTACTCTTATGTTAACCTTTGATCAAGGTTAGGAGGCAAGTAATCTCACTGAATTAATTTGTTCGTCATATCAAGTTGTGCCATGAGTCTTTAGAAGTTCCATTGGTGCCTCATGTCTATTGGATTTGTTCATAGGTTTGCTTACTTTTCCATTCGTTTTTGTTCTCTCATACTTTTCCACCGCTTTCCTTTTCAAGCTTTTAGTAAGCTTAGACCCATCCCCACGACTGGCCTTATCTGTTCTTCACTGTGGTCTGCATCACTTCTCCTCCCTTACAAAGCCTACCTTCAATAGCTTTTACACTACTTTCTGGATTGCGACCTACCTCTTTATCATAAACTATTTCTTTTTATACTTAACAGGCTATGTGGTGGGATTGATATTGAGGCTTTGAGTTACCAAGTTTGGGGAGATCCTAGGCATTTCTGACGCCATCCAGGTGAACCTATTGGAGATGGCTTATAGGAGGGCAACAATCTTGTTCTTTACCTCTGAAGGAGTCTCAATCCTAACCTTGGTAGTTTGGTCAGGAGAAGGGCCGATCTATACTTCCTTTGCTTTTTTCACTCAACTTACCTCTTTCAGCTAGCTTCTCCTATAAGTCAGTGTCACGCCCCGAAGCGGTAGAGTCGTAACAGCCCCGTCGTGTAGACCATCCTAAGATAGAAGTTAGCCTTACAACCGCTATCTTAGACCTGATCTACATAAGGCATCTACGATTAACCCGCTTTAAAGTAAACAGTTTGTAATTTAAATAAGTCGTTTACCTAAGAAAGTGAGAAAATTTATATGTATATATATACTTTAATTCAGTTATTACATTATTCAAAAATGAAAAATTATTCTAAAATAAAAACTTAGACCTTAAAAATATGTGTTTATTCTTCAAATGTTTTTCCTCACTCTCCAGGATCCAGCAATTGCTAGGTTCAGAGTAGTTGTTGCCGCTTCTTAGCCAGCACCTGTACGACGTCTATAGGGAGGTGAGTAACCACAGCTCAGTAAGTTAGGATGGAGGACTTAAAACTATACCATAAACACAACAAGGTTTTCAATCAACTTATTAGGTGCAATGCATGTGCAAGCAAATGCCATCGCACGACGTTGTTTGGCCTATCGTGAGATTAGAGAAATTGTACCCACTCTAATCCGGGTTGAGGAGTTGCCAATAATGCAAAGCTCATAACCAAACCTAGGCTTGTGCAATGGAGACCTTGCTCCTCCCGCAACTACCTTCAAACCACTGACTTCACCCTCACCGCGACCTCCTCTTCTGTTACTTAGTTCGGCTAAGAATGAAGAAGGGACCATTATGCAATCCTGCGCTATCCCTTTCGAAAGGGTCGGTATTTGGCCGGAGAGTCCTAAGTTCCCCTAATAAGTTGCCATGCATGTCCGATTATGATTACTGGTCATATATTTGATTAAGTCCAGTTTAGCGTGATTAATCATTTCATACAAATCATACAATACATGTTAAAGTAACAAACAGAATCATAGTATCATCCATAATCAAGCACATGCACACATTCAACTATCTATCAAGCACATGCACACATTCAACTATCTAACAAGCACAACTAAGCATAATCTCAAGCCTCCAAAATACAGCATTGTATTAATCCCAACTTACCTCGACTCCTCATTCACTCACTCGAGGTCCAACTTGCTCAGGCCATCACCGATTATCCCTATAACACAAATGTGGTTTCAGTTTTTCATATAATTATTATAGGTTCATTTTATCTTATAATGCTTATTGTTATGTTTTATTTAAGGTTTAATATGCCTAATTATCTAGGTCTTAAGTCTTTTATAATTATTCTAGGTTTGGGGTTAGGTTCGGGTTTAGTTTCCGTATCGATTTCTAAATTAAGTTATAGTTTGATTTTTAAGTAGTGTTTTATACTCCAACCCTAGAACTTCGTTTCAACTCATAATATGAAATTGATCACGTTACTTCTCGATTTCCTAAATACCATCATTACCTCTAATTAGTATTTTATTTTACCTGGTACACTTAAATCCATATTAGTGTATCGAATTCACTCCTAATGTGAGAAATTTTTACATTTTTCATATAATTACACTAATTCAAGTCTTTTATCGGTTTTATTATATATCCCTATTATTTATATAATATCAATTTTCATCCTAATATTTTCTATTTATTATATTTCTAATAATTATGTATTATGTATTATTACCTATTATGTATATAATACACTTCTACTATTTCTATCACTTTAATTACCATCCCTAAGCATCAATTATCATTTCAAAATGTCTAAATTCATCATAAATCAGATTTTACTCCTAATTTCCCTAATTTACAAAATTAACTTAAAGTTAATTATTTTTCCCTATAACTCAATTACTACATAATTAACCTAATAATTACATCTAACACCCTAAATGCTATAAGTATCATACTCCATTAGATTTCAACATCCTAGAACATATACTTATTCACTAAATCAGTAATTAATCATTTAATTACTTAATTAAATTACCAATTTTATGCCTCATTTTAGGGCCTAAAAATTATCTAAAATTTTCGAAATTTGATTTTTGAAAACGGGCTTCATAGCACTATTCTATATCATCTAAGTAATTTACACAAAAATTTTGGGCTCGAAACTACGCTCTTAAGGTCATTTATTTCAAAACCGAAATATGCTCGGTTTTGCACAATTTCTTAAGGACCATATATTACGAGATATATTTTCATCAAAATAATATTTTTCCTAAAAACTACATACAAAAATATTCTACAATAACAAAATTCATAATTTTCTAAGAATATTTACTATTTTTAACAAAATTACATAAAATCGGGCTAGAAATCGGACTCACCGATCTGGGTGGCTCCAGCCACCGCCAGCCGCCGTGGCCTTATTGGCCGGCTTGGGCGCTGCCACCACTGTATGGTGGTGGTGGCCGTCCACTCCTAACTGCTCATCTGGTGTGAGCTCCCTTTAAAGGCCCTAATTGCATAGTTTTTCTTAATTTTTTTCTAACCCGAATTTTTCTCTCAATTTTCATTTCTCCCTAATTTTCTTTGATTTCTAACTATCCAAATGAGTTTTTGAATTTTTCTTGCTATTTATAGAGCTTTAGTGTAATTATTGTGTATTAAATTGGACAAGACAATTACCTTATCCCTTAATTTTTGGCTTTTGTGTTGTCTTAATTTAATTGGCCGATTTTTTTCTTATTTTTCCCAGCTGCCACGACCCAATTCTAGATCATTCCTGATTTTTCTTGATTTTTCCTTAATTAATTATGAATTTTATTTAAGTATTTGTATTATTTTAGCACATTTCGCGTATTTTAAGTAATTACGCGTATTTATACTTACATGTAAATTCATATATAGTACAAATAAATATTCCTAAATATTCTTTAGGTTATTTTATAATTTTTAGTATACATATAATTTATCTCTAGTGATTCATTAATTATCGAAATGCATTTTATGCATTTTCGATAAATGACGAGTTATATACTTAAAATTTGGAATTTTTATAGTTTTTTATTTTATTGCTTATTTTCGTAAATTTAAACTTACAGAGTCATTTTTACTAATATTTCTAGCTTTACTTTATAATTTAGATTCGATCGAATCTTTCAACTGATCGAAACCTCGAATAGTTAGTTATGAGGCTTACAGTTAGTCTCCAAAGCAAAGGCTCCGTTAGCTCTAGCGACCTTGACATAGAGCTTTCAGGAGAGCTTCTGGTCGCATCTACATATTCTTACTCCGGCTAGAGTTGTGAATTTAGCCTTTCAATAAAGGGAAGATGTGATGACTCTAAAAGCGTTCAAACTTAGTCTTCCTAAGAGAGCGTTGTAAGGGGATGAGCAATCAATCACGATGAACTCCACTGGTCGCCACGTAACGTTGTCGTTATTGTTAAGTTCCATGTCAAGGGTAATGATTCCCTCGACTCAAATAGCACTCCAATTAAAGCTAATGAGATTATGGTGGTATGGCTTCATATTAATAGGTAACTTCTACCTCATTCTTTCATATGTGTGGAGAAAAAAGATGTCGGTGGATATGCTAGTATCCATCATAATCTTAAGGGCCTTAAAATTCATGATCCTTGCCCCTATGACTAGGGCATCTTGGTTAGTGGTGTCTACCCCTTGCAAATCTTTATCGGAGAAAGAGATCAAATTATCCAACTTCTGTCTCTTCTCCGTTACTACTGACACCTCAAACGAGATATTAACTAAACTACTAGTGCTTAGCTAGCTCCTAGGATACAACCCCCTAATAATTATTTTAATAACAAAATTAGGGATACGGTTATCGTAGCAGTCATTATTTTACTTTGCTCAAGCACCCTCGGTTCATTACCTCCAAGGTGCTCAATCTTCAGTATCATTAGAAAGGTCTTCATTCTTCTACTAAGCCACATATTTATTGAAGAAGCCTCGCTAAATGGCATATTCAATTATGTTATTCAATTGGAAGCATTCATCAATAATGTGGCTATGGTCGCCATGAAACTAATAATATTTGTCTAAGTTTTAATGGTTGGGGTTCCCCTTCGTCTTAAGGGGTCTTTATAGTAAATTCCTATCCTTTACTTCATAGTAGACTTGAACAATGGGTCTATTCAAAGGAGTGTGTCGCATATAGATATGAGGAGGGTAGCGAGTCTCATTCAACTTAATGCATTTTCTTGCTTGAACCCTCCTCCTCTAACTTACTTGGTGCCTTATTGCCCAAGCAATCTTTAACAAACAATCTATCTTTATCTTGTCTTTTGCCTATCCTCTCTCAATGAACATCGTGCTTCTCATGAATATTGTCCTCTTGGTCTATATATTTCTAAGCCTTATTCCAGAAATCAACTAAGGTCTTTAGCTTGCTCTTTATAAGCAATTGGAAGAAACCTCCCAAAAGTCGAATGCCGAGCTCTCGCCTAACTAAGGGACCTCAACCACAGCATTTTTGAACTAGGCTACAAATTTATGTAGAGTTTCACCTTTGCTCTACTTAATAAGTGGTTGAACTATGTTCAAGTTGCTTTCTTCAGAGTACTCGAGAAAGCCTTACACATTATGGTGTCCCTATGACCATAGAGGTTCATAAGGGTATGAAAGTGAAGGAGGTGATTATTATGATCACTAGTGCCATCATATTGACCCAAGGTCAGAAGCTTGCTATTAGGGGGCAACACTTCATCCTGGACCCCCCTGGTGAAGGGGGTTTATTTGCTGGTGACTAACCCGAGGTCACCAGCTGCCTTACTCCCTTATTGTTTGGAGAGTCTTCTTACAATGGCATACAGCTCATTGAGGTTGGCATTGTTTACCAAATGAGCTTAGCATGCTATAGAGTATGTCAGTACTCTATGGGAGTTGGCCACTTTCTTATTTCTTATGAGGGCTCAATCACGAGTAACCATAAATCGGGCAAGCTACTATTGCATTAGGGGATCAGGTTATTGATCCTTGCCATTCAGTTACTACTAAGGGTGGTTGTTGATGGGAATCAAGTTACGAAACCTCTAACCCACAATCAAGTCTAAGGACTAGGGGTTAGCACGACGAATCCTTATGTTCTAACTAACCCCTACCGATGCCGAGTACTTCCTTGCCAAGTCACCTTTAATGGCGTACCATATGACCGCCCATTATTCTATGGTATACCAAGTTGATGATTACTCTCTATTGCCATATTGACTAATCACTCGGCATCACCCTTACCAGGAAGTTGAGAGATAGAGAATTCGGATTAATTAAGCCATCCCTACTCAAATAAGCCTATTTATCCATACTTTTTGTCTGCATCTCCTAACAACCTTACCAATGCAGCATTGCCACGTGTATAGTATCATATGTAGAATTTATAGCACCAATGATTGTTTTTTTTATATATTCATTTTTACCCTTTTGTATCGTATACATTGCTTTTTTAGAAAATGTCTTTATTATCTTTTCCTTTTTGGGCAAGTTACCCTAACTTACGGGTATAAATACCGTTGTACTTGTAACTGTAAGATCAAATTATCTTCAATATACTTTTTAAGTATTTTCTTCCTTGTGTAAATGTTGTTGTTTACTCTTGGCATCACTCTTATCCTTTCCCTTAAGGAAAGTTAGGTGGCGAGTAACCTTATTGGATCAATTCATGCGTCATATCAAATTGTTCCATGAGTTTTTGGAAGTTCCATTAATGGGTCATATCCTCTAGAGTTGTTCATGGGTTTTTGCTTACGGATCCATTTGTCATTGTCATTCTTTTCGCACTTTCCCCATTGATTCTTTTTAAGCTTTTTGCAAACTTAAACCTATCTAGCAACCAGCCTTATCTATTCTTAATTGCAGTTCGCAACATCTTGGTATTAGACCAAAGGTCTTATGTGAACTGTAGTTAGTTCTTAGAGTTCTGTTGTACTCTATTTTTGCATATGTGAAACAGAGTCAATTTTTATGTTTATTTAACTGCTATGTTATTAGCCATTCACTTTTTGAAGTGTTTATTTAAATTCTAAAGCTGTGAGGAAAAATGATAGACCCAAATATAAATGTTAGTGCTAGTGATGACAGTGTTGTCCACCATGGACGATAATCTTAGGGAACTCCTAGAAGCATTGACGAGAGGCTTGATAAAATAGCTAACCTCTCGGTAGATTTAACCCAAGCTATTCATATACTATCTTGTCGACCTACTAAGGCCGTGCAAAACACCCCACAAGTTTGTTAACCTATTAGAGGTTAGAACCTAACTCGATCAGTTCGAGGTAAAAGAGTTGGCAGATGAGTAAGACGAAGGATAAACTTGAGAGAGCTTGATGAAGAGGAAGAGGGAGAATATTTTAAAGAAGAGCGTGTACAAGTTCCTAAAGTATCCAACTATGTGAAGCTTCAAATTCCAAGTTTCAATGGATTTGGGAATGCGGACGAATATGTGGATTGGGAAGAGAAGGTAGACTGTGTATTTGATTATGAGAAAGTGAGAACTGCTACTATTGAATTCTGTGGGTATACCGCCATGTGGTGGAAGAACTTTCTGACCATGAGAAGAAGAGAGGGGTACCGAGAGATCAACACCTGGCCCGAGATGAAGAGAGTGCTCAAAAACATATTCGTGTCGAAAACATACTTCTAAGATACTTTCACTCAACTTTAGGAGCTAAGACAAGGAGACTGAACTGTTGATGAGTATGTTCAAGACTTTTAAATGTTGATGATACGTTACAAAGTAGAGGCCGAAATAGTCTCACCATTTGTTACTAAGTTGAGAGGAGACATCCAAGACATTGTAGAGCTCTAAAGATTTGACACAAGCGAGTAGAGAGGTAAAGAAGAAGTTGAGTAATGACCAGAATGCCAACTAGCAAACCTAGACAAGCAAGTCACCGAACTCTGTAGAGTACCAAGCTGAGCAGAAGAGTTGATGTTAGAACCAAGCAAAAAAGCCAATTTGAAGATGTAGTGCTGACCTGAACATATGAGAAGGGGTAAGGGTTTGGCAGGAAGACCAGCTAGATCAAGTGCTTCAAGTGCCAAAGGTTCAGACTTATGGCTGCTCAATGCCTAAACCAAAGGATGATGGTCATTAAGGGAGACATCTCGAAGTTAGACGTAAAGAGTATGAATGAGGAACCCGAGGATGAGGAGATTCCTTTCGAGAAAGAGAATGTCAAGAAAGAACTTATTGAGGAAGACGTGTTTTCTGAGGACTTAGACTAGTTACTCATAGTTGTCTGGTACATTTTGAGTATGAAACCCTTACGAGATGAGGAGAAGAGAGAGAATTTGTTTCATACTACCTGCAAAGTAAATGATTAGATGTGTGCTCTCATTGTAGATAGTAGAAGTTGCACCAATGTAGCATCGGCCGATCTAGTTTCCAAATTGAAGTTATCAACTGTTGCACATCCTAAGCCATACAAGCTGCACTAATTGAGTGAGAAAGGAGCATTACATGTCACTTAGTAGATACTACTGCCAATTACTATAAGGAATTACTCTGACCAGATCTTTTGCAACGTATAGCCTATGTGTGCTTCTCACATATTGTTGGGTAGGTCGTGGTTATTTGATAGGAGAGTTATACATGATAGTTATAGGAATACGTATATGTTCGAGAAGGATGATTGGAAGATCACGTTGAATCCGATACTGCCGAGAGAAGTTAACAAGTTACAAATGAAACTTGCTCATGGATAAAAAAAAGCTTTGGTAATGAGTAGAGTCGAGCTCCGAAAGGCCATCAATGCTGAGAAGTCGACCCTATTGTTAGTCAAGTGATTATTGGAAATGAAGGAACAGGGTAAGCTTCCCTAGGAAATCAAAGAGTTACTTAATGACTACGCCGACCTGTTCCTAGAATAGTTACCTAAGGGGTTGCCCCTAACTCGAAGCATAGAATATTGCATTGACTTAGTTCCCAGCACTGCACTGTCAAATAAGCTAGCTTATCAGATGAATCCTGAGTAAGCTTCTGAACTTTAACGTCAAGTCAATGAGTTGTTGGAGAGAGGTTATGTAAGAGAGAGTTTCAACCTTTGTGTTGTGCTCACAATTCTAGTGCCGAAGAAGGATGGAACCTAGCGGATGTGTGTTGACAGCCAAGCCGTGAACAAAATCATGATCAAATACAGGTATCTGATCTTGAGGTTAGAAGGCATGTTGGATGAATTGAGTAGAGCCAAGATTTTCAGCAAAATTGATCTCAAGTATGGCTACCATCAAATTGACATAAGGTCAGGAGATGAATGGAAGACTATGTTCAAGACTCGACATGGACTATACGAGTGAATGGTTATGCCCTTTGGCTTATCGAATGCCTCGAGTACTTTCATGAGACTTATGAATCATGTGCTGAGACATCTCATCAGGAAGTGTGTCGTGGTATGCTTTGATGACATCTTAGTCTACAGTGTTGACATATCGAGTCACTGTAAACATCTTAGAGCAGTCTTAGATATCCTTCGTGTCGAGAGGCTATTCAACAATTTAAAGAAATGTTGTTTTTGCCAAGAAGAAGTGGTATTCTTGGGGTATGTCGTCAATGGAGGAGGCTTGCAAGTAGATTATGAGAAGATCAAAGCAATTGTCGAGTAGCCAATTCTTACTACTTGTACTGATATAAGAAGTTTCCACAAACTGGCTTCATTTTATAGAAGGTTTATTAGGAATTTCAATGTCATCACTATGCCACTTATCGAGTTAACAAAGAAGAATACTGACTTCCGATGGGAAGAAAGGGAGGAGAGGAGTCTTGTCGACGTAAAAGAAAGATTGACCTCCGCCCCAGTGTTAGTATTGCCTAACTTCAATAAAATTTTTTGAGTTGGAATGCGACCATTGAGTGTTGGAATAAGCGTTGTCTTAATATAGGAAGGCTGACCAATTGCCTTCTATAGTGAGAAGCTCCAATGATCATAGTTGAACTACTTTGTGTATGATAAGGAACTTTTGGCACTGATTTGAGCAATGCAAATGTAGCAACATTACCTATTACTAAGAGAATTTGTCATATATACTAACCATGAATTGTTGAGGTATCTCCGAAGTCAGACCAAGTTGTTGAAGCGACAAGTGAGATGGGTTGAATTTCTTAAGGGATTCGATTTTATAATTAAATACAAGCAAGGAAAGAGCAACTTGAGCAACATAGTTGCAGTTGCTCTTTCTAAGAGACATGCGCTCTTATCACAACTGCAAACTAGGTTGTTTGGTTTTGCAAGTATCAAAGAATAGTACTTCGAGAATTTACACTTTGGACCAATAATTTTACGATGCGTAAATGGGAGGATAGTGGACGAGTATTATGTGGAGAACGGATATTTGTTCCAAAGGAGGAAACTGTGCATGCCAACTTGTTCTCTACAAGAATTATTAATCAAGGAGGCCCACAACGGTGGACTCTTCGAACGCTTTGGAGAGACAAAGACCTATGAACTATTGAATGGTCATTCT
This sequence comes from Lumnitzera littorea, assembly GCA_024138015.1. Classification (NCBI taxonomy): domain Eukaryota; kingdom Viridiplantae; phylum Streptophyta; class Magnoliopsida; order Myrtales; family Combretaceae; genus Lumnitzera; species Lumnitzera littorea. The sequence continues at coordinate 11,786,256 of JAMXBB010000008.1, forward strand.
TTTAGTTGAGAATATGGAAAGATGTGCACCAAGTTGTCAAAAGCTATGTTGTTTGCAAAAAGGCTAAGTGCTAAGCTGAACAAGAGAAACCAATGCCTTTACCTGTTCCAACGAGGTCGTGGACTAAACTGAGTATAGACTTTGTTCTTGGACTATTGCGAATTGCTCGAGGCAAAGATTCTGTAATGGTCACTGTGGATCAGTTTAGTAAGATGGCACACTTCATGCTCTACATCAAAACTAATGATGCTTCGTCTATTACTTCTCTATTCTTATAAGAGATTGTGTGGATATACGATGTGCCAAGAAGTATAGTCTTTGAAAAAGACCCAAAGTTCTTAAGTCATTTCTGGAGAACCTTGTAGCGTTGGTTGAGAACCAAATTACTCTTCAGTACCTCATGTCACACCCAAACTAACTACCAAATAGAGGTGATTAATCATACTTTGGGTTCACTACTCCAAGCTGTAGTAAGCAAGAGCTTAGCTAATTCTGACGTTTACCTGCCAATGGTTGAGTTCACTTATAACCGAATCGTACATGATACCACTAAGCAGACTCCCTTTGAGGTAGTTTATGGATTCAATCCTAAGTAACCCCTTGACAACGCCCCTATACTAGCACCCACATAAGAGGACCCTGATGCCTCGACTAGAGCACAATCTCTTTAGTACATTTATGATAAGGACACTCGGCACATCAACCAAGCTTCTAAAAGAATGCGAGAAAAGGCTAAGGGTAGGTTGGCTAAACAATTTCAACCAGGAGACTTGGTATGGCTACACCTCAACAAGGAACAGTTCCTGAACAAGAAGAAGAACAAATTATCTACAAGAGCAGAAGGACCTTTTAGAATCCTCTAAAAAATCGATGCCAACGTTTATAAGTTGGACTTGCTTGAAGACTACGGGGCTTTTGATGCCTTCAACATTGCCAACCTCAATCCATATCACCCTGATGGAGAATTGAGCAAACACCATTTGAATTTGATCCTAAATCCAAAACAACCCGAAGGAGATGATGAGAATTAAGCTACGAGGACCTCTGACCCGTAGCCAAGCTCGAGGATTAGAGGGGTTGACACGACGAATCCTTATATTCTAACCAACCTTTACCGAGGCCGAGTACTTCCTTGCCGAGTCACCTTTAATGTTGTGCCATATGACCGTCCATTATTCTATGGTATGCTAAGTTGATGATTACTTTCTATTGCCGTGCTGACCAATCACTCAGCATCATCCTTACTGAGAAGCCGAAAGATAGAGAATTTGGACCGATTAAGCCATCCATGCTCAAACAGGCCCATCCATTTTTGTCTACATCTCCTAATAACCTCACCAATACAACATCATCACCTATACATATCATATATAGAATCTGTAATACCAATGATTGTTTTCCTTGTATTTTTATTTTTACCCTTTTGTATCGCGTACATTGCTTCTTTAGGAAATTTCTTTATTGTCTTTTTTCTTAACTTACGGGTATAAATACCCTTGTAATTGTAGCTATAAGATCACATTATCTTCAATACACTTTTTGAGTATTTTCTTCCATGCGTAAACACTATTATTTACTTACGACATCACTCTTATCCTTTCCTTTAAGCAACGTTAGGTGGTAAGTAGCCTCATTGGACCAATTTGTGCATTATATCAAATTGTATCATGAATCTTCAAAAGTTCTATTAGTATGTCATATCCTTTATAACTATTCGTAGGTTTTTGCTTACTGTTTGATTCATCATTGTCACTCTTTTCGCACTTTCCCCATTGATCCTTTTCAAGCTTTCTGCAAGCTCGGACCCAATTAGCAACCGGCCTTATCTGTTCTTGGTTACGGTTCACAATAGTTGTTCTACTTAATATGGGCATCAAAGGCTTTGGGAAGGGGAGGTAAGTTTACATGCTGCGCCTCTTAGCTTCTTTAAGGCGAGCATGGAGTAGCCTATTTTAGATAGTATATTCCTCTACCAAGCACTCCTCTAGTGTTTCACTTGGAAGGGGATGGTTCTTGGTAGGTTGGTTATTCACCAACTAATGGTTGTTAAAGTTGCTAACGCGAGACATGGTGGTCACAAGTGAAGTTTAGGGGAGAATGTTTAATGTGTTTAGTATGTTTAGGTAAGAATTAGGATAAAAAAACTCCCACAGATAGTACTAAATGCTATCTTAATGATCTTGGCGATATTGATTAAATTGAGATTGGACTTTGCACGAATGGTGAGACTTACAAAAGAGAACACAATGAAGGTATGTTAGGAGGTTATCCAATGTGGTCACTCTGATCATTAAGTTAGTGCATGTATTTAGAGATTATAAGAGCTTGAAAGCAATTAGCAGGTATAAGTATGCAAAGTATCAAGTAGCTTATTGTTAGGCAATGGTTTTGCATTTATAAGGGAGTTATATTGGTAGCTAGAGAGCAGTTGGTGGGGGGGGGGGGGTGTGGGTAGAACCTCTTTCATAAGTATTAGAGAGTGGGTTTATAATGTCTGATATAGGTCGAAAAAATAGGAAGTGGTTATTGACTTATTCTTTTAGCCTTATTTGGAGTTTTTTAGCTATTAGAGACTTACCATGGTTGGATAAGTTGAACTCTAAGTTTGGGTCGAGAGTAGCCCGAGGTGAGGAATGAGCTTAAGAAGATCGGGATGGGCTTGAGGGACCCATGTTCAAAAGGCTCCATCAACAAAGGAGAAATGTTGATAGCATTTTTTAGTAAAATAAACTAAAGGCCTAAATCAATAATATTAAGCCTTAAACCCAACTCTTAGACCTTAATTGGGTACATATATCTTGTCATCTACTATAAATACTAGCTAAGACCCCCAAGTAAAGAAAACTCTTCCATTTCTTCTCACATCTCTTATCATTTTACAATTTTATTCATATAAGGAGATGGCCGACTTAGGTATTGAAGTTGCTGCATTGGAACACCCTTTGACACCTTTGGATACCCTTGGACACCCTTCGTGTTTGATCATTATTTTGTAGGATTCATGTATTGGAGTGAAAATCAATAGTCAACAATTAGCTTCTCCATTCTTCCTCTTAAAATATGAAAAGTGGTTCGATATCAAAACCTTTTAGTCATCTAGGTTAGCTAGCTTGACCTATAAAATCTTTCTAATATTATTCTTATTGTTTACAACTATAACCATTTTGTTGTTTGTTTTGTAAATTGTTTGCTTATGTAATTGTATATATGGTAGCATTGCAACCATAAGAAAATTGGTAAGTGTAATAAGTTTACACATTTTTGTTGGGTTGTATTTTTTATATTTTTCTTGAAATTATGTATTGTAATTGAAATTTTGCTTCTTCTATTCTTTTGAGGATGTTAAGCTTTTCTACATGGGTGATATTGAAATTGTGGAGGATGGTACTTGTCAATGTGATTTTGAGGATGATTATGTTGAGGATTGGATAAGAATGTGTCAAATGGTGATTGCACTACTAGTAGGTTATGTGGTGAAAATAATGCATAGAGTCAATAACCAACAATTTATTATCAATGCATAAAGTGCATAAATAATGATTTATTATCCAAAAATCATTAGTTAATATCACCACATCATTGGAAAGAGATCACATTCGACAATAACTTCTAATAACATCATTGGGGTTTATGGCTTGCAAATTCATGTGACATGTTAAGAAGTAATGGTTGTCTTAGAGACATGTGATGAGCATCAATTGAAGAATAAGTTTCCAAGCTTATATATATTCTAGCATACAATGTTAAGAATCGTACGATGTCATTCTTCTTCCGTCGTTCAAGTGAAACTGTAAGTAGGCATTTCCATAATGTGCTTAGAGCAATACTATCTTTTAAAGATAAATTTCTAAAGCAACATGATGGCATGACAATGCTACAGGAAATACTCAATAATTATAGATTCTACCCTTATTTTAAGGTAAAATTATCAAATCTTTCATTAATATAATGTTTAAACTTTTTGCACTTTTATGTATTTCATTTATTAATGTATTAGGATTGTATTGATGCAATTGATGGAATGCACATTCATGTGGAGGTGTCCAATGCTAATGTGTCAAGATTTTGTAGTAGGAAAGAATATTCGACACAAAATGTACTAGTAACCTATTATTTTGATTTAAGATGTACTTATGTATTACCTAGGTAGGTTAGCTCTACTGTAAATTCTAAGATAATAAAAGATACTCTTTTTAAAGAAGATAATTTGAAAACTCCTCAAGGTAGCATAGTTAAGTAGATTTCAATTTAAACTTCTCCATACATCAACACATTTTATTTCATTGGAAAATATTACCTTGTTGATGCTAGAATCATGATAAGGAGTGGACTAATACCTCCTTACAAAGGCATGTTATATCACCTTAAGGAGTACTCAACATGCACACCAGAGAATCCTTAGGAATATTTAATCATTGACATTCATCACTCCATAATGCTATTGAAAGAGCATTTGAAGTACTAAAAGTATGGTTTCCCATTATAGCGAGTTCCTTAGAGAAGCATTACATGTTTGAAACACAATGTGATATCATTTTAGCTTGTTGCATATTGCATAACTATTTGATGGGTGTTGATGTAAATGAATCACTAATATCTAAAGTATACTGTCATCTTTTAAACTCAAAGATAGAAGTTCATGAGCTCTTACATGAAAAAGACATAGCTAATGCTAAAGTGGGAGAAATATTAATGGACAACATCGCAGCACAAATGTGGCATGACTACGTAAAAGATAATTATGAGTAAGTACTTTGTGTTTTTATAACATAAATGTCTTTTGTAAAGGTAGTTTGGCTATGTAAATTTCTATGTTTTTCTAAGTGCTTAGCTTTTCCTCCTTTGTAATGTGACAATACTTTATATGCATTTTGCAATAGATCTTTGCCATGAAATTACTTGTACCTATAATATATATTTGTTACATATCATTAATATGCATAACATATTAAGTTAGCTTTCATTGAAATAGTTGGAAAATGAGCATTGCAAATAACAAGAATGAGGACAATAAAGGTGAGACTTGAAAAAAAGGGCACATCTTCAATGGATGAATACCTAATTAATGCCTGCAACCACCAAATGGTTAATGGGAACAAGCAAGATAGAACATTTACTTCATTGGCATATGATAATGTTGTTAAGGAACTCAAAGAAAAAACCAAAAATCCATCAATTTATAAGGAGAAGATCAAGAACAGTGGCTGAAGACAATTAAGCCTAATTTTCATTAAATGCTCGATTTGTTTAACATTTTAAGTGGTTTTGCATGGAGTCCAATCTCAAGTCTATTTGAGGTTGAACCTAAGGTTTGGTAAGCTCTAATAGAGGTACACTTATTTGCATAAAATATCTCAAGAAATAAGCCATAATGATGTTTGTTACATAATGAAATATGCTAACTTATAATCTTTTTAGGAAAGACCAACTACTAAGAAGTAGATAACTAAACTAGTTATGCACTATGATAGACTTCAAGAGATATTTGGCAATGATAAGGCCATGGAACAAGGCACTGAGATAGCAAAGGAGAAAATGTAGAGGTGGTCTCTTGAGAAGAATAAGCTAAGAGCTTAAAAAATAGTAGAAATTGATGATATGGTTTTCAAAAATCAAGTAACTTTAGAGAGTCCATTCTCTAACTTATGCCATGATTTAGAAGAAGAACTTATTTTCATAGTAGGGAATCCTCTTACTACCCTTAAAAGATAACCTAATTGAGTATCTCTTCTTTTTTGCCTTTGTAAATATAATCATGTAAGTAAGACAAGGCATAACACATGAAAGAACCCAATGAAGTTTATGTTATATGAAGTTATTTTGAAAGAAAATATTTATTTTAATGAAGTTTAGCTAGATGTAATGTTGTTTAAAAATGTTGACCTGACTTTGAATGTGTCTATTTAGCATAAATGTTGGAAGAAACATGATGATTTGAATAAGGAGTTATAATATATGAAGTAGATTCTTGGTTTCCAACAGAACAAGGAATGTGATTATGTGAAGTTTGATGTATGGACATGTGATGATTATCACTGATCAGATTATTACCGATTCATTTTGTTACTATTATTTTGAATGTATGTGCTTGCATCGATTTCAAAACATTTTGGTTATCTTCAAGTAAGATATTATAGACGAAGCAAAATTTACATTGGCTTCATAAAGAAGATATGGTGTTCCTTGCTAAATCTAAGGAGAATTGACATTGTGTTTTATTTTTACTAGATAAAGAAGATCATTGAGGATTAATGATAGGATTTTTCTTTGGTATTAAATGATAGAATATTTACTCTTTGCTACTATTGGAATGGCATATCCTAATTACTCAAAGAATTCAGACAATACTCATATTATAACAGGCTTTGATAGCTCATATATGTAAGATATCAAATAAACTAGTAGAATATTTTTTATTGAACACATTTTTTTTTTTTTGGTATCAAACTATCATATTTTTCTTGGTTGAAAAAAAAAAAAAGTTTATGTCCAACAAAGCTTTGATTTAATGGTTTATGTGAAACTATGCATATAGATGGAATATATATTATTGAAATACAAATTATTATCATCTAATAAGATTGCTACATCTGCATGGATGGAGGGCATTTAGCAAATGAATTGTAGTCATAAAGGGTTTAAGCATGTTGTCTCTACTTGAAGTGGCTTTACTTTCTTCCAAAAAATTTGTTATTACTGGATTTTCACTAATAGTCAAATAATGATTTTTTGTAAGGCATGCAAAAGGTTTCTAAAATTTATTTTGCATCATTTGATACTTTGATCTTTGATTATAGAATTCTTATCAAAATTTAACATCAAAACATATGTAAACATATGTTGAGAGACAGGGGTTGCTGTTATCATCCTATTACTTAGGCGTTTGTTGAGAACAATAGGTTCTATAAGGAGGAAGAGAAAAACGATCCTAAATTTTCATAGAAGCTTGCTGCTCTCGCTAATGTTTATGTTAACTATGCCTTTCATTTCCAAATTCTTAAAACGTTTTATTGCTAATTTTCTCATGAAGAAGGTATCTTATATCTCTCTTCTTTTTGTATTGAGTGCTACTAGTTGAAATGAATCTATTCTTGCAGCATGATCTGATATAATGAATTATTCACCATTTTTGTTCTCATTTTAAGGGTGGTTTTATTATTCTAAGTTAAATATACTACTAAGTATATCTTCAATAATTTAGTATCAAATGTATTATATCTTTATCTTCAATATGCAACAAATCAACTATGCTAGAGAGATATCATCCATAAAAAATCTTATGAATCTACCTATCTTTGGTGTTTCTTATTGGACATGTAATCTTTTCATTATGAGTTTTCACCGTGTTGTAATGTTACATCCATTCTAAGAAGTGTTTTTCTTTTTTCTTTTTTGCTACCTATTCACATTTTACCAATGATCGATGTAGGAATTGGATTACCTGGTTGATGTTGTGGCAAATCCTAAGTAGCCTTTTATTGCCATAGTTAAGGGGTCAAAAGTTTCAACCAAGATCGGAGTAATTGAATCACTCTTAGCAAAGGTAGATATACTTCTTAGTGGAGGAGTGATTTTTACCTTCTATAAGGTTTAAGGTTATTCAATCAAGTCATCTCTTATTGAAGAAGATGAACTCACAACTTCACTTCTTGAGAAGGGAAAATCAAAGGGAGTTTCCTTCGTCCTACTGATGTAGTTATTGTTGATAAATTTGTAGCTGATGCTAACAAGTTCACTGCATCTATATTTTATTTCATTTGATCACATCTATATGCTAACAGCCATGGGAGTGTTTGATTTGACTGGTTTGTTGTAAGAACAGAGGTATATACATAAAAGCTCTCTTTCCTACTGCCATATTTAAAAAATATGTAAATAACTACAATAGGCTTTTTTACCATAACACAATTCTCTCATTTCTATTTCTATGTAGGAGACTTTTTTCGTATAATATACCTCTTTTGTTTTTTGTTATGTACATGGGGGGCAATTCTTTGTTCTTAATCTTTCGCTATCATAAAGTTATTAACTTGTTAGTTTTGGTATTCCGAGGAAGTTCATAGTATTTTACCTATGTTGAAAAATAGTAGCCTAAATGAAGATATATGATGGCTTTATAATTAATAGTTAAACCTTATATTACTTGGTAGATCTGTTTACTTGATAGTGTTATTAGGGTGCAAAACAATATGAAAAAGTGCTGATTTTCCCTTATTAGTTAAGAAAAGGTAGAGGGATAATTTAATTGTACTCTCGGATTATTTTCTCTTTATATATTAGCCAAACAAAAAGAGTTAAAATATTTTTATCTATTTCCACTATTCATATCCAAACATAAAAATCATAACCCAAAATTAACACACTCGAATCGATGCATCAATTCTACCTAGCCAGACTCACTAGCCTCTCTAACCAATCCTCTTCTTTCTCCCAAATTGGGGTTTTAGGGTTCAGAAAAATTGAGAAACCATAAAAATTCACATAAAGTCATCAGCTTTCAGGATCTGCAATCGGGTTGAGGCTTTCGGCTTCACGCCGTGAACTAATCAACGGCAAACAAGGCGCCACCCAAGCGGTGGCTTAGGTATATTCCAGATCAATACAGCCGTTAATACTTTTCAACGTCTCGTTAATACCCTAGGAACTCCCAAAGACACGCCTGAGCTTAGGGAAAAGCTGTGAGTTCTGTCAATTGATCCGATTTATCGACGAATTTTGATTCAATTGCTGTTGGGTGTTGGAATTGAGAATTCTGTTGAACTAGGGTTTGATTCGATTGAATTGGGCTGTGGTTTGGTGATATTGTTTCGAGTTTCACGTGGGATTTATGAATTATGTGAAAAGTTTTGAGCTTTGATTGAAATTTCTGTCTGGGTATGCTTTAGAATTAAGTTCGAGGGTAGATTTTGATCATTATGTAAAGGAGCATTTATTCTACTTTTTCTTATTTATTTATTTTTTTCAAGCTTCTGTTGCTGCATGTGAAATTTTGCTTCGACGGGAGAGCTGCATATGTTTACAATAAGGATGCTGAAGTAGAAACTACCTTAGCACCTATGTTATATGTGTTTTGTCTATGTTTGCTTCATTAACTATGTGTAATCTCGTGATCATGTGAGTGTTGATAACTTGGTTGTGGTTTAGTTCGATTATTGCATAAAAGTAGATGACTTGCGTATTTCAGATTGGTGTTGCTCAGTTTGCGGTTGACTTTGTGTTTATCTAATGAGAAGAAGAGTAGTGTATGTTTGGACCGTTCAGACCGGGGGAGCTATGCATTTAAAGAATAGGAATGAAGGCTGGCTCCCGTTTATTGTTCTCTTTATATCGTGCATCACAACAGAATGTGGTTATTTCCTTTAGCATGTGAGTCTTAGTTGTTTGAAATTTCTTCGACTATGGTTCTCCCCCTGATAACCCCCGATTTTTGAGGTAAATAGTTGTTGAGCTGAGCAGTATTGCTTGTGCTTTCAAATTGACAGGCACAAAACAAGATTACATATTGGACAACCGGTGGGCACTTCAGCCAAGCTTAAACAAACAAGTGAAACAGATCATCATGCTGGAGTTGGTTTAAGTTTGCTACAGCTTTTCAAGTAGGAAATTCTACAAGGAATGCTTTATGAAATGCCTAACGAAATTGACTTTGAAATTTGAGGAGCTCGAAAACAATTATCCCTGATTGCAGAAGTAGCGTTTCCCACAATCTCCAATAGTAAGTTATTTTATTTTTCTGTTCTGTCTTGGCCAAATTATGTATTTATGTTCTTTGTTTATTTAAGCACGATTTCATTATTATCGTCTAACTAAATCAGATTTAAGTGTCTTTCTCATGAATGTGAATATTTCCTCAAACAATCTCTGCATGGTGTGGAATTGAATATCCAATTATCTACTATATTGGGCAAGGAAAGCTATACAAAGGAAAATAAACTAAAGGAAATAGAATTTTTAGGCATGATTGAATATAAAAAGTGAAAATGAAAGGAAAGAGGTGGAAATATTTACATAACTTGACTAAATCACAGTTTTATCTCATGACAACTTATAATAATAATAATTAAAAAAGAAAAAGAGAACATTTGGATTTTTCTATGGTCTTTGTTTTTCAAGGAGTCAAATCTGCCCTGCATCTTTCATTGGATAGAGGATTGGACTAGTCCAATTAAAATAGAAAATAAGATCGTAAAGTCCTAAAACATTTTAAGGGCATTTTTGTGAATTTATCATGTTTCCTTTAATTTTTACGGCTTTCTCTCCACTAGATTCTTTCCATTTAATGGGTCTTGGGTAGAATTGTTTTTACTCATTTCCACTAGATTCTTTCTATTTCCACCTCTTAAAATTATCCAAATATACATTTTTCTTCTATTTCCTTAGATTTCCATGTATTTCTACCTATCCAATCACAATCATATTTTAGTTTAATAATATTGCTTTTCCAAAATATAATTCAAACCTTGCGCTACCAGTAAAGGATGAGGAAAACATTGGTGAAAGATTGCTTGATCAAGTAGAAGGCTTGCATTTCATCTCATAATGGTTTTTTTTTATTATTTTTTTTAACGAAGTTCTAGTGATCTCTCTCGATCCTGATATTTACATGATTTTGATCCTTGTTTGGATATGGTTTATACCTTTACTTAAGGAATTCTAGCAATGTTTATGCCTTTTGATTCTTATAATTGGATGATTTAAGATTGCCTAAAGTTATGATTAGGGTTAAGGTTTCTTCATCAATCAATGATGCTTTTAGGTTTTGTTAATTTCATTTCCTATAATTGCAATGTCAAGATGCTTATAAATAGACGATTGAAGCCTCGAATGTGATATGAGTGCCTCTCCGGATTAGTTTTAATTTGTAATTAGTCACAAACGTATTACATGGCTTTTGTCAAGTAATGTCTTATTGGAAGAAAATGATTTAGGTGATTGATGAAAATACAGTACTCATTTATCTAAAATTTCGTGATTTTTTTTTGGCATTTGGTTTCTTAAATGCATTGTATTAAGATGAAGATATGTATTTGATTATTGCAACATTTACCTTATAGCACCAAAAAAGGGATTGTAGAGAATCATGCTACAAGGATGCCAAGAAAATCCTGACTTTTTGAATTTCAGTCTGGACCAAAGGAAGACAAGTCACTAAGCGTAGAATTTAATGTAGAGAAGAATAGAGCTAGCAAGAGTGATAGGAGGTGTCATAGGTTATTTAGAGGAAGTTGAGTTTCTTTTTTACCTAATATAATAATTAAAAGTAGCTAAAGTTATGATATTTAAACCTTCAGAGGTGAGGAAGTGGAGAGTTGAGTCTACATGGATTTAAAAAAAAAGTGATAGTGATTTATATGTACATAATAAATAGCTTGTTAGAATGTTATAGTGTAATAAGGTCAATTCTCTAGTAATTGTAAATAAACAATATAGAAGCTTGTGTGCCTACAATAACCTTGCATAAGATAAGGTGGTCCAATAAAGGAGGAAAAAGTCGTGAAACCAAGGTATGGATAAGGTTTGTCTCTTTAGGTTTCTAAAAAGAGAATGTAGAATATATTGAATCACATAAGAAGAAAAGTATTGGATTCAATTGTTAGGTGACGCAACAAGATGTCACATGCTTAAAGGGAAAGATTATGAAACAAGTGAATGAATCTTGGAATGCTTCATATCCTCAGAGTAATTGGTTTAATGATGATTGTGACTTATTAACATAAAAATAAAAAGTATTATTTGATTAATGTTTTCTTTTGAACAAAAATTTACATCATATAAACTAGTTTATAATATCTTATACCAAAAGCAAGTGGGAGAGCACTCATTAATTCTCAATAATTTAACTAAGTGCATTTTGTCTTACTATTTTTCATTTTTAAATGCTTGTAAGTTAATTGAAATGCAAATGTTGTTGAAATATATAATGTATTTTTTCATTTCTATCGTTTTAAAATTTTTTAGCTTTCATCTTTTTTCTTTCTATAAGTACCCATTTTCTCAACAATGATTGTCAACTCAATATTGAGACAAAGCTTGGTTAAGTCTTGTATTTGAAGAGAAGTATTAGTTAATTGAATCCTATTGGAGAATCCTATTTTCTTAATTGAATGGTTTATACAACTAAATTAAGCATTTTGTTTATTCATAAAATATGATAAGGTTAGTGATTTTACATTGAACTCCTAACTGTTTAGCGAATATATCATCTAAGCTCCTATAACTATATTAGAAAAATGGAGGAAACAATCATCTTGGTGTTACCTTGTAAATTTCTCTAGATGATATGCTGTATGGTATACTATATGGGCTTTCCATTTACTACATGTTGAAATCACTCTTTTGTTAGTTTATATTTTTTGTTTCATCTTAGAAGCAGAACTTAAAAATTACTTCTATTGTTGATTTATACTAGTGATAGAAAAAATTCATTTAAGGCTTTAGAGCTCTAACCTTATCTACTTTACATTAGTAAATAGGTTAAAATGTATAAAAAATAATCAAACTTGGAAATTGCAATTCAATATCTATTATATATTATTGACAAATTACTATAGTTTACTGGTTAGGAATTACAATGCAATAGTTGAATAATATATTGAAGAGTTATAGCTGAATAAGATATTTACTAACCTCACTTATCCTAATATATTCCTTTCATTTTCTTTTTCTTTAGCTTTTTAAGAAATGACAAAAATATATTTTAACTCTGTAGAAATACAAAAGCAGTCATTTAGTTTATTCATGCTGTTGAGCCTGAATTTTTCAGTTTCATATTTAAATTTGATTTCTCATTTTTCGATTAATACTAAATCCTAACTTATTTAGTATTAATTATTGACTAAAGAAATAGAGAAATTCCGATTCTTTTAAAAAACTTTTGGAGTAACTATCTAACCGGAGTCTTAAAAAAAATAGAAATCGTAATCAATTGGATAAATTGACTACGATTTAGCTATGGGTATTTAATTTTAATTTTGCTAAAAAGTAGAGGATTTCAAATTCAGGGGTTAACCTATTAAACTTTAATGGGTAAATTATCATTTTTAAAATTAGGTTTATTCTTTTAAATTATCATTTTTTAATATTTTTAAGAAAAAATAACAATCAAAAGAAAATAAATAAAAAAACATAAATTTTTACAAATTTTAACATTATCTTGAAGGTACTTATATACTCAATAGTCGGGATGTTCTTTCCAAAAATTTTAATGTGTAGGTTTATTTTAATTTTGAAAATCGATCGAGTTTACATTTTTATTAATTTAGTTTATTAAAAGAAAAAATCTAAAGGGTCTTAATTCTTGAATATTTTTATTTTTATAAAAACTTTCTAAAAGTCCTATATATTTTTTAAGGGTCTTTTATTAATTTTTATTTTTTCAAAAAAAAAAAAAATTTTCTATGTGAGAAAATCTTAAAAAACTTAATGCTAAAAAATACCTAAGTTAAGATATATATAGCTATTTACATATTATATAATCAACATAAATTAGTAACTAATAAATAAAATAATAATATAATAATAAAATAATTATTAAAAAAAAAAAGAACTTGAACTTGATGTCCACTACAATGAAGGACAATAGACATGTGTTGATGCGAGAGAGGGTGCAATAGCAGTTGTGTTGGAGCTCGCCCGTGGTTGCTCAAAGATTGGTCGTCAAGCTATAGCGTTGGTGACCAGTCGCATGTGCTTATGTCGCGTGGTGAGGATAGCGACTGTGTGACAGTGTGTATTGCGTGTGGGACTTAGGTGTACGAAGAAGATGGTCAACAGAGCGTGGGCATCAACTAAGTATGCTGTTAATGTTTGGTGAGTGATCCGTAAACCACTTGATGGATAGTAGTGTGGTGTAGTAGGGAATTGTCGTGCTTGAATTGATGTGCGTATTTGCTGTTGGTGAAGGAGGCGTGCATGGAGCTTTGTCGGTGGATGAACAGTAGCAACGTTCGGTGATTCTGTAGTGTTTGTAAGGATTGTGATAGTAGAGTTGCTGTTGTCTTTGGTGCTATGGATTGGAGCTAATTCGTGTGTTAGGGACTAAGTTGTCGAGTGCTACAGTTCTAGTCTGTCGTTAGGCTATACTGATTGTAGACGTATCGTGGATGTCTTGATTAGTGAATTAGGCATGTGGCTGAGGGTACTATGTGTCGTGCGTCCGTGTTCAACGTGCGTAAGCGTGTCTGTTGACCATGTGTTGGGCAGTGAAAGCTATGAGGTTATGAGCTATTTGTGAATCAGGCATGCAGCTGTGATTCGATGTAATGCTTGTGTGTTGTGGATAGTGTGGAGTGCGACGATCGTGGGTGATCAATGGACAGTGGTACAGATCAGTGGACAGTGATTCTGTAGTGTTCGTAAGGATTGTGATAGTAGAGTTGCTGTCGTCTTTGGTGCTATGGATTGGAGCTAATTCGTGTATTAAGGACTAAGTTGTCGAGTGCTGCAGTTCTAGTCTGTCATTAGGCTATACTGATTGTAGACGTATCATGGATGTCTTGATTAGTAAATTAGGCATGTGGCTAAGGGTACTGTGTGTCGTGCGTCCGTATCCAATGTGCGTGAACGTGTCTACTGACCATGTGTTGGGCAGTGAAAGCTATGGGGTTATGAGCTATTTGTGAATTAGGCATGCGGCTGTGATTCGATGTAATGCTTATGTGTTGTGGATAGTGTGGAGTGCGACAATCGTGGGTGATCAGTGGACAGTGGTACAGATCTATGTGTGTTTAGCAGTAGTGAAGGAGAAGTTGCTGTGGTGCTTGCTGTTGTTGGTGGTTTCCTAGCCAATGCAGTACGTGTTTGGTTGTTGCTTGTGTGCAAATTGTTAAACAATGTAGTGTAGTGGATAATGGAGTTGTGATGGAGATGTGCACGTAGTTATGAAGTGAGCTGTATTGGAATGTTCTGAGCGCTGATTACTGATTGGCAGTTGCTATTAGGTTGCTATCCAAGTTATAGCTGCTGCACTTGGAGGATTATGGCTATCGAGTTGCTGTTGAGTCATAGATTGCTGACTTGTGGGTTGTGTGGAGTGGTTTTACTGCTATAGTTGTGGGTTGTTAAAGAAGAGGCTTGTGTGTAATCATTCCTTCGTTTATTTATGTTGTACGATCTCTATTTATAAAGCTTAAAAAATAAATCCTTTAAATCATATTAATCTTAATAGATTTGAATTTTTTACATCACTTTATATTCGATTTGATAAAAATCAAACTAGATTCAAATCTTTTATATCGATTTAAATCCAATTTGATAAAAATCAAATTAAATTTAAATATCTTAAATCTTTATCGTATTAGATTCAAAAAATTAGATAAGAATTAAAATTAGATTTGAATTCCACACGCTTAATTGATTTTCACAAAAAAAAAAGAAAAAAAAAATTAAAAGGCACATGTACCTAGCAAGATTCAAACTCATGACCTTAGACTAATCTAACATCAATGCTTCAATACTTATCGATTAGACCGTTGGATCGTGCTATGATACTTAGTACAATTAAATTATATTTAAACCACGTGACTAAAACAAATTATTTGAACTAAACTAAAACTAAATTAATTGACCTTAAAACATTTCACTTCAAATCTAAAAAATCTTTATAATGATTTTTTTTCTTTTCTTCGTTTTTCTATATTTTTTTATCATTTTTTTATTTTTTATTTTCTTATTTTTTCCTTTATTATTATTATTATTATTCTTATTTATTTGTGAATTAAGACCCTTTAAAAGAAAAAAAAAAACTAAAATTATAACTACTAAAGAGCAAAAATTGAGTGTCTATACATACTAAGCTTAATCTTAGGTGGGTTAGAATCAAGCAAAGTATTAAAATATATTGATTATGCTCATTACTCCAAGATTATCAAGTATTTGAGTGTTTCGTATTTAAATTGATTGATCCTCCTAGTCTTAGATGATAGATGACTTTTTGGTTACAATAAATGTAACATAATTTGTAGGATCTTACATTAAAGCCATCATATCATAGCTAAGGTGTTAAATGAAACTTCCAAACAAAGCTGTTGGTTTTTTGTTATCCTCAATCAGCTTATTCATATTCACTTATTATACATTTTAGGTCATTATCCTTGTAAGTTACATTTAGATATTTATTACTTAATTGATTAAATCCAGAAATACTTTCATTACAATGTGTTCTATCTTTTGATATTACAACTATTTGTAGATAATGATCACTTCGTCTACCAATATTTTCTACCACAAGAATATGTAATCTTGATTCTCATTTTTGCTGGAGTGGTATTTCTATGCTTCTTATGCATATTTATTGGATTTGTGATGCTAAATTCAAAAAAGAAGAAAGTGTGAAGAAGAGCTTAATGTGTTTCATTATCTACGTAGATGTTGCTGTAACTGCAATGTCACTTGAAATATAATATATTATAATTTAGTTTCTTGACATATGTGAGTGCAAGTTTGGAGATGTATTTTGTTTTAATGGTTACATAGTGCAGTACTTACATGCAAAGTCAATTTTGATAATAATTCGCTAATATTTTTATTGATGTGAATAAATCTGAGTAGGTTTTTAAAATTACATTGCTTTTTTTTTTTTTAATTAGCTGATAAACTTCTTGATGACTTTAGTTTCATATTATGAGATCTCAATAATTTTTTTGTTACTTTAAGTTAAGTTGTCTTGTTTATTGAAATCTTTGTTGGGGAATTGAGAAATTAATGCAAATCGTTAATCTTATTATTGGTTATATATTCCAAGTCATGGCTAATACTCCTTAGTCTTTTTTTGTTTTTATGGCTTGAATTATTTATAATGCACTTGAATTTCTTTATTTGTGCTTGTTTTCGTTGGTAATATGGTTGTTATTAGCAAGAGTTTAGATATTATTCCAAATTTCAAGACATTTTTTCATTTATAATCTAAGATGAAAGACATTGGTATACTTTATCATCTTGTGAAGGTAGAAATTAGTAATAATTTTAGTGAATTGCTCTTTTGTTAGCATAAGTTTAATTTTGACTCATGTCAATAGTTTAGTTTTCTTGGTGCAAAACCAAGCTTTCTTTTCTCTTTCTCCTTACTCATAATTTTAGCAGCCATGATTCTAGTGCTTCTTTTGATGCCATATCTTATCATTCAATTGTTGAAAATTATTATATTGTCATTATGCAGCTAGATATTGCTATTCAAGCTCATTATCTTAGTCAGTTCATGGAACTTCTATTACAGCTCATTTTCATGTATTAGCTTAGCTTCTTTGACATTTGAAGTATGATGATCACCAAGATTTTGTAGTTTCATCCAAGTCTCATTTTTTTTTGTCTATGCCTATTATGATAGCGATTAAGACGGTTGTCATGATACTTGGCATGACATCACCGATTATTATATATTTTAGAGCCTCTTTAATGGATTGGAGTGTCATGCTCATGCTTTTTTAAGCCTTGCATGTGAGATTCTTTGGTTGATATCTCTTCTTCGAGAAGTTTTAGTTGCTCTTAATTGTCTTGTTCATGTTTCTTGTGAAAATCAATCTACTTTGCCTATTGTAAAAGAAGCCCAGTTTTTTCAAGGGCACACAAAACATCTAGAGATGCACCTTCATTTCAGTCATGACAAAGGTGTAGAGGGATTAATTATCCTTATTATGTTTTCCTTTACAATTTGCTGATATGTTTACTATAGCATTAGCTGTTCTAATCCCACCATGACGAAGAGTGATAAGTTTAATGGATTGAAAGTAACTTTGTTGGTCTACGACTTAGTCAGTTAGGCTTAATTAGTTAAATTTTGGTTAGTTGTTTGGGCTGTTGTAAATATAAGTTATTTTTGGTAAACTACACAAATTGTTTTTATGGTTGTCTTTATATGTAAAAAGAGAAAATAGATACGAAATTTGTGTTATTTTCATGAAAATGAGATAATACCCAATGATTGTTTCCATAAAGACAATTTGAATAAGAAAAGTACGAAATGAAGTCTGAAGTGATGTCTCATGTCTAGGATAATAAACGAGTAGAATTGAGATAATATAGTGTTAAATTCAAACTCAATTGTACTTTAATTTATAAAGCTCGAGCTTAGCTTGAAATGAAACTCGATAAGCTTGAGCTCAAGTTGACTCAGCTTATTTAAACTTAATTATTGTAAAATGTTATAAATTTAATTAAAATAATAATAATTTTTAAATTTTACATGAGCTCAATTGGAGTTTGATTAAGCTTACGAGTTTATCAAGTTGAGCATTACAAAACTTGAGCTTGACTAATATTTAACTTGCATATAGTAATTGATTGATAGACTTAAGTAGTTTATCAAGTCAAGCTCGAATTTTATGATGCTTAGCTCGATAAGTTCACGAGCTTAATCAAACTCAAGTTCTGTTTAAATGTTAGTTGAGTGTGTTAATTTTAAATATTATTATTATTTTAATTAAATTTATAATATATTTTAAGATTATCGAGCTTAAATGAGCTAAGTTGAGTTGAGCTCAGCTCAAATTTATCAAGTTTCATTTCAAGCCAAGCTAAGCTCAAGCTTTATAAATTACAACACAATCATGTTTGAGTTTAGCGATATATTGTTTCGACTCTACTTGTTTATAGTCCTAGACATGAGGTATTACT
The DNA here is from genome assembly GCA_024138015.1 of Lumnitzera littorea. Taxonomy (NCBI): domain Eukaryota; kingdom Viridiplantae; phylum Streptophyta; class Magnoliopsida; order Myrtales; family Combretaceae; genus Lumnitzera; species Lumnitzera littorea. The sequence continues at coordinate 11,804,865 of JAMXBB010000008.1, forward strand.
TGAGTCTTCATTTCGTATTTTCCTCCTTTAAATTGTCTCTATGGGAATACTCAGTGGACATTGTCTCATTTTTATGGAAATAAAATATATCTCTTATATATTTTCTCTTTTAATATAGAAACATAAACACAGAAACAATTTATGTAATTTAGAAACAGTAACTTATATTTTGAAACAACCCAAACAACTAAGCAAATTTTACTAATTAAAATAGATTACTTATCTAACATAAAGGGCTTGAAAGAGCACGAGCACGAGCACGAGCACGGCACTCCAACTCATCGAGGAAGCTCTAAAATATATAATAACCAGTGATATTATGCCAAGTATTAAGACAATGCCCCAAGCGCTATCATAATAGGCATATAGAGAAACTATAAATGAAAATGAGTCATAGTGGGAACCTCCATGAATTGGCCAAGACAATGAGCTTGAATAGTAATATCTAGTTATATCATGACAATACAATAATTTGCTACAATTAGACAATAAGGTGTGGCATCAAAAGAAGTACTAAAATTATAGCTGTTAAAATTATGGGTAAGGGAATGAGGAAACAAAGTTTAGTTTTGCACCAAGAAAACTAGGTTTTTAGCATGAGTCGAAAATCAACTTATGCTAACAAAGGAGCAATCCATTGAAACTACTGCTAATTTTTAACTCCATAAGATGATAAAGTATGTTAATGTCTTTCATCTTAGAATGTAAATGAAAAAACACTTTGAAATCGAGAATAGTATCCAAACTTTTGCTAGCAACAACCATATCATCAATAAAAATAAGTATAGATAAATGAATTCAAGTACATTGTAAAAAACTTAAGCTATAATAACCAAAAAAATACTAAGGAATATTAGTTATGACTTAGAATATACAATCAATAATATGTACTAATTTCTCAATTCTTAGACAAAGATTTCAATAAAGAAGATAACTTGGCTTAAAGCAGAAAATAAAGGAGATCTCATAATATGAGATTAAAGTCGTCGAGAAGTTAATCAGTCAATAAAAAAAGTAATTAATTTTAAAAACCTATTCAGATTTATTCACATAAGTGAAAATATTAATGAATTGTTATCAAAGTTGACTTTACATGTAGGTACTTCATTGTGTAACCACTAAAACAAAATATATCTCTAAACTTATAGTCACATATATCAAGAAACTGAATTATAATCTGTAAAATTTCAAGTGTCGTTGCAATTATATCATTGTCTATATGGACAATCCAACACATTAAGCTCTTCTTTATGCTTTCTTTTTTTTTTATATTAGCATCACAGATTCAATAAATATGCATAAGAAGCATAAAAGCACTACTTTAAGGAAAATAAGAATCAAGATTGCATATTCTTATGGTAAAAAATACTTATGGACGAAGTAATCACTATCTACAAATGGCTATAATACTAGAAGATACAACACATTGTAATTAAAGAATTTTTGAATTTAATCAACTAAGTAATAAATATCTAAATGTAGTTTACAAAGATAATAACTAGAGGTATGCAAGTGGGTTTTGACCTATAAGTAGATTCATTTAACTCATTTTTCAAATGAGTTTGGGCCAAGGTTTTTTAGTAATTTTAAAAGCGGGCTAAATGAGTCAGGCTTGTTAAGCCATAAGTCAAAGTGAGCTAGTTTGAGTCAGCTCGTTTAATATATTTATATTTTTAGCTTATGGGCCAACCTATTTAACTCATTTTTTAAATGAATTAGGACTAAGGTTTTTTAGTCTGTTTCAAAGCGAGTCAAATGAGTTTGATCCGCTTAACCTGTAGGTCAAAGTGTACCGAGTCAGGTTAACCCGTTTAACCCACTTATATATTTCTAATAATGACTCAAAATATATAGTAAGTGAATATAAATAAGCTGATCAAGGATAACAAAAAACTATCAACTCTATTTGCAAGTTCCATGCTTAGGTTATATCTTCTACTTCCCATCAACAAGAAAATGATCCAATTTAACACCTTAACTTTTTGAAGAGAATGCAAATATGCTTCTTGGATGGTATAATGGCTCAAGAGTAAGACCTTATGGACTATGTTGCATTTATTGTAACTAGAAAGTCATCTATTACCTAAGAGTGGAAGGGCTAATCCATCTAAATACGTAATACTCAGATACTTGACAATAATTATTAGCAATAGAAACTTGACTGAGATTTGACAAAGTACCATTAATCTTGCAGCAAAGAGTATAGTTGAGATATTTTAAGTTTACTTTGCTTGATCCTAACCTAATAAGACTGAGTTTGGCATAAATAAACTAAATAGTTGCTTTCGTGTTTCCATAGATTTGAAATGTATTTTTGTCATTTTTTGGAAAGCAAAAGAAAAAGTAAACAGCAGGAATATAGTAAGAGATGTGAGGCTAGTAAATATCCTATTCACTTACAACTCTTCAATATGTTGTTCAGTTATTGCATTATAATTCCTAACCAATAAATTACAGTAATTTGTTAGTAGTATACAATGGACAATCAATTGTAATTTTCTAATTTGATTATTTCTTATGCATTTCAACTTGTCGACTAATGTAGACAGGATAGGGTCATAGCCTTAAAGCCATGAATGAATTTCTTATATCACTAGTATAAGCTAACAATCGAAGTAATTTGTAAGTCCTGATTCTAAGATGAAATATAAAATATGAACTAATAAAAGAGTGCTTTTAACATAATGTAAATGGAAAGCCTATGCTGTATACTATTTAAAGGCTAAATAGCATATCATTTAGAGAAATTCTCAAGGCAACTCTAGGATAATTGTTTCCCACATTTTTCTGTTCTAAGAGTAGGAGCCTTGGTGGCATATTCACTAAACAGTTAGGAGAGTAACGTAAAATTGCTAACCTTCTCGTATTTTGTCAATAGATAAAATGATTAATTTAGTTGTATAAACTATTCAATTAAGAATATTGGATTTTCTAACAGGAGTCAATTAGTTGATACTGCTATTTAGATTTAAGACTAACTAAGTTTCATCTCAATATTAAGCTCATAATCATTGTAAAGAAAATGGGCACTTCTTAGAAGAATAAAAGATGAAAGCTGAAAAATTTTAGAATAGTAAAAATGAAAAACTACATTATATATTTCAGTGGTAAAGAAAATACACTTGGTGAAATTATTAAGAATTGGTTACTTGGGTGCTTTTCTATTTGTTTTTAGTACAAGACATTATAAGCTAGTTTATATGATGCAAAATTTTGTTTAGAGGAAGACATGAATTGGATAATATTTTTTATTTTATGTTAATACTTTACAATCATCACTAAACTAGTTAGGACACAAAGCATTCTAAGATTCATTCATGTAGTTTAATAATCTTCTCCTCTTCTAAGCATGTGATATCCTATTGCATCACCCAACAATTGGATCTAATACTTCCTTTTTTGTGTGATTCAGTACATTCTACATTCTCTTCTTAGATGTCTAAATAAACAGACCTTATCTGTGCCTTAATTTTGCAACTCTTCCCTCCATTGGACCTTAACTAATGTAAGGTCATTGGAGGCTTATAAACTTCTATGTCGTTTGTCTACAATTATTAGAGGGTCGACCTTTATACACCTATAACATTTTGACCAACTATAATAACTTTTTTTCCAATCCATGTGGACTCAACTCTTTACTCTTTTACTTTTGAGGGCTTAGATATCATTGCATTGGCTACTTTTGATTATTGTATTAGGTGAAAGAAACTTAACTCACCCTCGATAACCTATAACACCTCCTATCACTCTTGCTAAGCTTATTCTCTATGTTAAATTCTATGCTCAATAACTCATTTGCTTTTGGTCCAAATTGTAATTTAGAAAGCTAAGATCTTTTTGGCATCTTCACAGCGTGATTCTACACAATTCCTCTTGTGGTGCCATGAGGTAAGTGTTGCAATAACCATACATGTCTTCATCTTGATACAAATTATTTAAGAAACCAAAAAGGGGTAAAAAAATCATAAGATTTCAGATAAACAAGTATTGCATCTTCATTAATCACCTAAATCATTCTCTTCTAATAAGATACTACCTTAAAAATGCCATGCGATACACTTATGACTAATTGCAAATCAAAACTAATCCGTGAGTAGCACCCATATTACACTCAAGGCTTCAATTGTGTCATCACAAGTATCTTAACAGTATAATTATAAGAAATGAAATTAACAAAAGCTAAAAACATCATTGATTAATGAAGAAATCCTAACCTTAGGTGATCTTCAATGACCCGATTACAAGAATCAAAAGACGTAAACTTTACTAGAATTCCTTAAGCTACTAGAATTCCTTAAGCCAAGCTACAAACTATATCCAAGCATGGACTAAAATCTATGTAAATATGGGAACTAGAAGAGAGAATTGCTTGAATTTCCTGAAGAAAACTGATTATGAGGTGGAATGCAAATCTTTAACTCGATTAAGTGATTTTTCACCCATGTTTTCCTTGTTCTTCTCTTTTCATTGAATCCTTTTTCTTTTTTCACCTTAAGGGTACTGCAAGGTTTGAATTATATTTTGGAAAACAATATTATTAAACTAAAATGTGATATTTAATTCCATGCTACAGAAAGATGTTTTGAGGAAATATTTACATTTGTTAGAAAGATACGTAAATCTGATTTAGTTAAACAATAACTAGTGCTTAAGAGCTAATGGTATGAACATTAGTCTTCTAAGTAGGATGGATTAGGTTCGAATCTCCTTTCTTCCATTGTAATAAAAAAAAAAAAAAAAAACTAGCATTTGATGCATTCGCGATATGTGGGTATATAATAAAATGCTTTAGTTTATAGAAAATGAAAAATTGAATTATATTAATAACTAATAATCATTACAAATTAAAAAATGTGGAACAATAGCGATTGGTAATTTTTTTTAAATAGATGGAGAAGATGGTCAATTTGATAAAATTAAAAAAATGTTTTATAAATTATTACATATTAACACCTACTTACTATACAATAATGTGCATATTAATGTTTATATATTATAGTTTGATTGTACATATCACTATATATTAAATTTTGATTCTATATTCTTGTTTCTATTTTGAAATTAAATTAAAGTTTCTAAAAGAATCAGCACTCTTTTTTCTGAATATTTGTAAACAATTAACTTATACAAAAATATACTCTTTTTTTTTTTTTTAATTTTCATTGTATATGCATGTTAGGAATGCCATTAAGGTGGATTAGGAATTTATCTCGTAAAACCCAAACCTATCTCATTACTTTATAGAGCATCTCAAAATTCTATAGGTTTATTTTTTTCTTATTCCCAAATACCAACCCTATAAGGTTTTGGTAAAACCCATTTAAAACCTAACCTGACCTACTATACATACCAAAAAAAAAAAAAAAAAGGAAGAAAGACTTACATCCTAATTTACATTAACTTCATAAAAACATATATAAGATATATGATTTTACCCATAAAAAGAGTAATATACAATAATATATATCATAATACATTAGAGTTTATTGTTTTTGTTATATCTATGTCGTATATTGTACAAATCTCACTCTATTATCACTTAATGAAGGAAAATCAGTTGAAAGATTTGCATTTTGACCCTCTAAATAATGAGCCTTAACATACATTGTCTAAGGTTGAACTTATAGGAGAAATCCTATGTTCAATCTAGAAAAGACTTTTAAGTAAGGTAAAGAGTAATGGTGTCATCAATCCATTATCAATGCGCTTTTATATTTCCTTGCTTTATTTGTTGTAAGAAACTTTATAGGAGAAGGGACTAGACCGAGTGGTGATGGTCATGACTCGTGAGGGTAAGGTAGAGAAGGGATGCTTCATTATTGTTTGTTGTGTATTGTGTTAAGTGAGGAAAAAGAGAGAGTAAATATGGATAGGGAATTAGGGCTTGCAATTTTAAACTATTCTTTTCTTTAATTTATTTCTCTTCTATTTTTTTTTTAAATTTCTCGGTAATTAAACATAATAGACAATATATATATACTAGGTTCTAGTTTTCCCATTGGGTTTTTAGTAAGTTCCAAAACTTGTTCCAAAACTTTATAGGGTTTTGAATCCTTCCCAAAACCAATCTCGTAACAGATACTATAAGGTTGGGTACTATAAAGACACCAAACACATTACCCCTTTAAGTGACATCTCTAATTCAAATTTTTGTTTTGCTTTGATATTATTATATATTATTAGTCAATATGTTTAAATAATATATCTATATATATATATAACGAATCATTTACTCAGATGAATGGTTTATTAAATTTACATTAATATTGTTATTATTGATAATGGTCGATGCATGAAGACTCTTGGGATGATTTTGCAAATTGTAGAATCATAATGGACATGGAACATGGAAGACTTGGTGGGATTAGACCTAAGATATGGTCAGTTCTAAATTATGAACTTGCTTATTGGTTCACTTAACCAAATTAGACCCTATTATGCCAAATCTTGAATCGCCTAATGGCGTGTCAAGACGATTCAACCTTGCGAACTAGTCAAATCAACAAGCCTTAGAACTGGTAAGCGACTCACTAGTTCAACCTACACTATTAAAAAAAAATGATATATATGTGTGTGTGTGTGTGTGCATATTAGTTTATTTTTTTATCAATAATTTTTTCTTATATATTTGTCCATTTTTACAACAAAATTTGATGAGTTGATGCATATGTCTCATATATATATATATATATAATTATCGACCAAATTTTAAAAAAATTTGAAATGCAATGGCCTTTGAATCGGCAATTCAAGTGAATTGAGCAAAAATCAGCCCCTTCTAGGTCGATTATAGTTCACCACTTTGGTAACCTGTGAACTGATGGGTTCGCATTAGTTCCAGGCCGATTTGGCTCGTGTTTAGGTCTAGATGGGATGACTTAGTGGGCAACAGTTGAAGAGTGTATAGGATGGGTTTGGAAACTATTTTGCTAATTGTCACCTTAGGAAAATTATTATATTGCCCTTAAGGAATATCTAATATTTAATGAGTACATGCCTTTAATTGCTAGATAATGAATGAATTATTACATAATTAACTTTTTTCTTTATTAAATGCACCAAAATAGATGGTTATAGAAAGCCTTAATATAGATAATAAAAGTTTTATATTTTTATCTAATTTTGTACTTAATTATTTTTAGACAAGGATAATGATTTTTCACTCATAATTTCATAATTATTTTATATTTCTTGGCACATGTATTATATAAAAGCCGACTTCTTATAACTTTTTTATTATCTTTTATTGGTATTTTTACCCACTATAGGTACATCGCCATAACGAGTTACATTTTTGTTGATATTTTATTATAATCAGGGCGAACACAAGATTATATGATTGGGTGGGTGCGAGCTAGCGGATGGGGCATATTTTTATAGATTAAGTCCGTATTATGATCACCATTTTCTTATTGCAATTATATTGTATCTTATATATGTAAATGATTTTATTCATGATTGCACCCATAATATTTTCTAAAACATTACAAGATAAAAAAAAAATTCTTTTATGGAACGATTAGGAGTGTAAGTGCAAAATAAAATTTTCAATGGTATATGTACAAATAGAAATCTAGCTAGAACCTTAATATATATAATTCTTAAAAAAATAAATCAATAAAGCATATTGAACAGAAAATTGTTAGTAGAGCGAAAAATGGTAAGTTGATATAAATACGAGTGTTCTTAGATTTCTTTTCATGATAACTTTGTAAATTTGTTTTATTAGCAATGTGAAAAAAAAAAATGTCATTTTGAATATAAATTATTCTATAATTAATCATTTAATTAGCTACAGTTATTTTCATAACATTAATTGTAAAAAAAAAAAAAAAAATGTTACAAAACTAAGTCATATGGTTGGTATTATTTTACTAGTGTTTTATGCAATAAAGCCAAAACAATTATAATATGAGCAATGTAATCGTTATTTATGATCATGGACAAAAATTCCTAATAGGAGAATTCATTTAGTTCAATATGATTTTAGAATGAATGAATTTAATGTTATTAGTGATTGTGATAAAAAAGGTTAAAGCAAAAAAGAAAAAAAAAAAGAATGTTGTTCAAGTATTGAAAAAGTAAACTAATACTTAATAGATTTGAATCCAAGAGCTCATGTGTAGTAAATAGACACTTAATGTTGAATATTATGTAAAAATTTTCTCCTTAAAATATATATTACATGTACTTTTTATTTTAAAAAATAATTTTTTCCCATGGTTGCGGAAAAGAAAAGAAGGGAATGGGGGTGGTGGTGGGTTGGGTTTTCCCTTGATTATGATCAACTTTCTCATATAAAAAGCAACTTACATTATCTTACAAGTTTCAACCATTTAATCATTGTACAAAATTATTTCTAAACTCTCTCTCTCTCTCTCTCTCTCTCTCTCTCTATATATATATATAGATAACTAAAAATAGCATTAAATTAGACCAAAGGATATCATGTACACATTACATATCCTACCGTACTTAAAATGCTAAACTGAAACAAAATAACATTAAGACATCAACTCGGAGTTTGAGCTCTTAACAAATCTCTTATGACACATTTAGTTAGTTTCCTATAAGTAGAATAAAATAGCTATTACCCACCTTCCACCTCTTCATATTCCCCACCTTTTCACCTATTCCTATGTTTGGTTGATGGAAAGGCTATTTTACCGAATTATTATTGTTGAAAAACGAGGAATTATAATTTCTCTATAATACCAAGAAAATAACTATTCTTCAATTTTTTATAGTATATTTTTATATTTATTTATGATACCTGAAAATTACTACAAGATATTGCTATTACTTGTCTATTTTAGTTCCGAAGAGTTGCAATTCCATATGTACCTTATTCTAATTCATAAACCTTGTGTGCCATTATTCTAACTGGACAAAGAGTCAGAAAATGACAAGATAGAAAACCATCGGACACTTTGTCAAGAGCAGTGACAGTAGCATACTTGGCTAATTCATGTGCGAGTCGATCCACAATCCTGCACGCCCACTTTAGCTGCACATTGGTTCTCCTCTAGATCATAAGCCTGCAAAGATGCATAATACTAGAGAGAAAAGGAGAATTTGCATCATCATTCGATACCAAGTTAATTGCTCCAAATCATAACTCTCCAAAAGCTTTATTCTCACAATAAATGATCCGGATCTTAATTTCTAGTGTAGCCAATACCATATGATATGGTAGGACTGCTTGTTTATTAATTAATTCCTTTTATTAAATAAAGCTTTTGTATTTGAGCCAATGACAAAGAATCCAGGTGTGCCTATCACATGTCATCTTGATCCTTTAGGAATAATTTTTATATGCGTGCTATGGATGGTGAATGTCAGCTCTCTCTTTTTTTTTTTAGTTTTCAATGCCAGAAACATCTACCGTTTCATTCAACAAAGAAGGATGAACTTTATCATTAATCTAAGGACTTTGCTGTTTGGGGCTTTGATAAGAGTGTGTTTTTCAAACTTTTTAATATTGAATCCTATAAATTGTGTGTAGTTTGTAGCACTCTCATGGATTTATTATCATATAATTTAATAAATTACACACAAGAAAGGTTAATATAATAAAGTAGTGAAAATTAATTAATAATTGGGCTTAAATGGTTTATATTATGCTTATATATTTTTACGTTGATTTATACTATTTTGACATATATTTTTTATACTTGTGATAGGAAAAATATACCGAATGGAAAAATATATACATATTTTATCACAAGTGTAAACATACATGCGAAGCGAAATAGGAATCTGACTCGCATGGACTTGATCGCTTGGACACATGAAAGAACAAGCAAGGAAAATTGATTTTGCAATTCAACTTGGGCGTGTACAATTACATTGGACAATGGATCACCGTACCCCAAAATACCAAACCGATTTCCACTTTCGGAAGAGCAAGTGACGCCCGGGAACATGGAAATATTCATATGTTTGTCTTTTACTTTTCTTTTGGACATTCACGTTGGAGCTTTGAATTTGCTCTTTCAATGGTGATATTCGTGAGAACGTGGGGCCCAATGGATAGTTGTTGTCCATCTTAACATGGAAATATTCATATGTTTTGCATTTTCATTATAAGGAGGCTTGCTATGCTGAGGGACGTGGATGTATTTCAAGAGGCACGAACCGAGATAATCGAAGAGGGCCACCTTTTCCATTCCACGGAAGATATGAAGAGGTTGAGAGGAGAAATTTAACGTCAGCACGTGAAATTAATTTCATTCAGAGACGAAGGGACAATATTTTTTCTATTAATTTGGATGCCTATCATTGAAAAAATTCATTCGGATATTCGGAGGACACAAGCACGAAGAAGAAATTTTCCGAGGCCGCGTGAAGAGACGAACTACATTTTACGTAGTCGACAACGGATTCAACTTGCATCAGGACTTCAGTTTTATTTCATTTTTTTGGATGATTTTATACACACTTTATTTTAGAAACATCTGTTTATTTATTATAATTATTTTCATGGCATGTTTCTATTTTATTGTGTGTTTCTTTAATTCAATCATATTGCTAAATTATTTTATGTGGGAGATTGATGAAGCCTAATTGCTAATTGTTTTTGTGATTTCATTATAATATAGGATTATAAAAATATGTTCTTGAACTGGAAACATATTTGATAGATTATCAAGATTCATGTTTAATTAAGTTAGTGAACTTGGAAGATTATAATTATCTTTGATTAAATTGAATTTGCACTTCAAGTTTATTGTGGTGTTCATTTTAATTTTTGACCGAAGGAATTTAGCAAAAATTAATTTAAGGTACTAGTCAATTACATATTGAAAGAGAAGTAATTGTATTTTAAAATCCATGTTAAATTGGCTAGAGGAATCTAAGAATTCAATTTGGTTGGTTAATAATTTAAAGATTTGGGAGACAACATAGATTATTAACCTGTAAAAGAACATTAATACTCGGAAGAGAAATAAAGTGTTTTAGCAAATTCACAAGAATAGTTAAGTAGCTAATTATAATTATAATTCAGTTACATTGCAATTAGTATATTATGGTAAATTCAGTTTTCCTACTTCATTATTGATTGAATTAGTAAAATTTCTTTTTGTGATTGTTTTATTCCATTTCCTTTGTTATAGATAATTTTGATAGTTTAGTTTAGTTTTATTTACTGATTTTTCAAGTACTTGGATAATAATAGAATTGATGTTAGTCTAATATTTGATTTAATCCTTGTGGGAACAATACTCTACTCATCTTTTATTACTTAACAATCCAGTATACTGCTGGTGTCCGAACTTATTTAAAATTTTCATGGATTAGGCGATACTACATGAAATATCCATATAATCTAAACTAATTAACTAGTGAAACTCTATCATATTTATGCATTACATTTTGGTCCGTCTCCTATCCATGCATTAAGTCACTATGAGCCCAACCCTTTGTAAGACTCACACTTTAGTAAATAGAATCTTAGGATTGAAAATTTAGGATATATGTAAAAGCTTATTTGATATAATTTGAAATATATGTTAAGGTCATAAATTCATTAAAATGATCCACAGAATTTAGGTATTTTAAAATGGAATGATAAAACAATAATATAAGTTAAAAGTCAAAACTTTCAAAATTTAATTGCTAAATTGTCAAAATAAGAAAATCGTGGAACTCAAAAAAACCAAATTAATGGGATCTCGAAAAGAAATTGAAAAAACGTAAAATTTAACAAAACAACACAAAATGACTTTTAGAAACAATATTTAGGTTAAAATGTAAAATGATCAGTGAATACATTCATATAATTTCAAATTCGCAAAATTAGGGTGTACACAAATTTTGATCATTTATCCTCAGAATTAACAATATTACACAAAAATCACTTAATAGGACCTCGTAAATTTTGATTTTTAATAGGAGCTAAAATAATAAAACAAGCAAAAAATTTGTTGAATTCCAGAGTCATAAAAACCACAACCCTAAATACAAAGAAACCTACAAATAAATAAAATAAAATAAAAAAATAGCAAATGACATGAAATAATAATAATAATAATAGCGTATATGTACCATATGACGTAGAAGAATTAATAGATGTTTTCATATATAGTTAAACTAAGCGTATATGAACCATATGATGTAGAAGAATTAATAGATGTTTTCATATATAGTTAAAACTAACATAAAGTAATAAATATAATAAAATATATATATGAAAAATAATAAATAAAAGATGGTTTGTGGTTTTGAGAAAACCATGGATAAGAGTTGATAATTTTCCAACCATAGTTGGAAAATCATGAGCTTTAATGGTTTGGGAAAAAAACCATGGGTTAAAAACCATAGACTTTAGTGGTTTAGAAACTTAGAATTCATGGGAAATTTTTAGGGAATTTTAGAGAAATTTTAAGAAAATAGAAAAATATAGGCAATAATATGCGAGCATGCCGTTCCCAAGGAAGATGGAAACCTAATCATAAATGGCTACCACCATTTGGACTTACAACCAATGTCATTTCGGACAAACAAACACCCCACCACCGATGACCATTGGATCTTCTAATGTCATGAGTTCGGTTTTCTACTTGAATTTAAAAAAATTGTCGAAAATATCAAAGTTTGTCCAAAAATTATGGAAATTTTATTCTAGCATAATTTTAGGTATATTTTCATGTAAAATTGCTATTTTATAAAAATATTTCATTTTATATATAGAGTTGCTCATGACCTATTTCTGATTTGATTTTCAAAAGTATAAATGATATAGCTTTCTTACTAAAGTTTTTTGTAAATGCCTTATTACATATAGAAAATTAGCATGTTAAAGGTTTCTCTAAAATTTTTCATTTTATTAGGGTTAATTTCCACTTTCCAATATACAGTAACCTTTTTGTTAACAAAAACTTGCTGCATCAAATTCTAATTCAATGCATATTATACTTAGGTCTATGTTGAAGTCTACATCATTTTGAATATTGTAAATAAACAAATCATGTTAATTTTACATCAGATAATATCACATTTCAAATTTTATTTATACATAATATTTTTGGGAAAAAAAAATATAGAAAAGAACTCTGATATTTAATGGGTAATATAGTCAAATGATTGGTTCCCTACGAATAAACAAAATTCTAACAAAAAGAATAAGCCACAAATACTTTCCTTCGGATTAAATTGGAATTAACAAATGAATAGGTCTTTGTCCCTGACCTTGCGGCTATGTATTAAGCCTCTAGGTTTAGTGTTATAATAAGACGAAGGAATCAGTAGAACTCTTTGAGTAGACAAAGATTGGCACAAAGTAGCTAATAAATTGGTCTACATCTCTACAACTCCTAGGCTTATGAATGCTTATATAATTGTAGGATACAATTCCTTTTATGCAATAGAGATAGTTCCCACTTAGTAATCCATGAGAGAAAGCAAGTATGACAATATCTATTATGGCAATGTTCTTAATCTTGAGCAGGATCTAGATGAGGCATACAAATACAAGACAACCCATAGCACACAAAAGAGGTGTGTGACAATGGACAAAGACACAAATAAAAAGCACAAGGTGGGTTCCTTTTTATTTATAAGGTTGTTTATTGTATATTAGATTTACTCTCACTTCTCCACCGACTTACATTGTCTCTCTTTTTCTTATTTTTGTGTCTTCACAGATATCTGTTTATCAAGGAAATTTTGGCAACATGCGCCTAAGATAGTTCTTATGAGGGTCATAGATACCCCAAAAGTTCAAGAATGACATTGCTGTGAGTAGTTCGTAAGGGTCATCTTGGGGTTATAATGGGTAAGGTCTTTTAGAAAGGGGAAGGTCTTATGACAGAGAAACGGCCATCCCTTCCTAGTGGCTGGAATCCTTTCAAATTTGCTTGGTTCCTGTTTCTTTTGTCCACTCTTTGTGATTGGAAGTTTCTTCAACTAACTACACATCTGCTAATAAAAGCACATGCATCAGTTCTTTAGACGACCCTATCTGTAACGAGTTATATTGTTCTTTATTTCATTTTTAGTTTTGGTTCTATTCTTCCTTATTTTTTATAAGCTTTTACCATATAATATGTATAAAAATATCGAAATAATTAAATTTGACAACTGCATACTTAAATGTACATAGCCCTAAAGAAACTAAAAGGTTAATTCCTTTTTTTTGTTTCTTTTGATATCCCGTACCTTCATGCTACTCGATGTAAATATCTAGATGGAACATCATCTATTTTATTTCAAACCTTATAATGAGTTCACAGAAATAGGATGAAATGAGTTGTAATGTTCTTTCCAAAAATAAAGCTAATAAAAGTTTAAATTAGAATATAAGTTTAATAGTAATGTCTTTCTACTCAAGCTTCTACAAATGTTTCCTAAATATGAGTTTAATTGAACCTTCCACTTTATCTTAAAACCAACATTCTCCTCCATTTTGACGATGACAAAACATTGTACAAGAAAAAGTGATGAATGCAAAATATAAAATGCATTGAATACCTTTTTGAAATTATATATTTTGTTTATCTTTCTCTCTCTCTTTCTATTATCATAAAAAATAACCTTAAATATTTTAAATCTATTTTTTTTTTTAAGAATTCCTCCCCCTTTTTATTGTAAAAGGATAACCAATTTTTAAAATGGATTTTAACTAAAATCACTATTTTGACTACCAAATGAAAATGAAATATTTGATGCCAACTATTTATTTGTTAAAAGCTTATACCACTTAATGTAATAAACAGTGCCAATTTTATCAAAGTAAAATTAATTTCCAAAATCTTTTCTTTTTCTCCCCCTTTACAAGTATCTTTCTAAAAATATGCTCTCACTTAAAATGGGGATAAACCTACTAAAAGTATCTGAACTTTCATATTTTTTCATTTTAGTATTTAAACTTTAAACTTATTTATTTTAATATCACAACTTTTTAAATGAGATAAATTAATATTTCTTTTCTAGTGACCATTATAAAGAATAGCTATTTATTTCACTTTAAAAAGTTAAAGTACCAAAATAAAATAAAAAATAAAGTTCAAGCACTAAAATAAAAATAAAATGAAGGGAAAATTACATAAAATCCTCTTAAACTTTGACTCAAGCGCATATTATTTTCCTAAACTTTCAAAGTATGGTTTTTAAATCGATCCTTGCTATGCTTGTAATGTTTCTAAAAACAATATTTTTCTATATGCCCTAACTGATTACAAAAGAAACACATATAGGGGGTTTGATGGACATACCACTTATTTGTTACTTGATACCTTCTGTGTTGGTTTGAGCACCTTCTACCAAACCTTCTACATTGAATAGGGAACCTTCTGATTTGTTGTAAGTATCATCTACCATACCTTCTACTTTGCTCATCTATCTTACTATTGTCAAGAACTTTTATACTTACCATGGGTCTACTTCGTAGAACCTCTTTAGCCTTTACAACTATAATTTCAAAAGAACTTTTTGAACATTCAAATTCTCATAACCTAATCCAATTATGGTTTTGTCAACTATTTGACTAGATAAAAGCATTTGAAGCTTCTTAGCACTTTCGTTAAATTTATTAAATGTACTTATAATTGATTATTATAGATGCTCAACTAGAATTTTTAAATATTTTATTTCTTCTTTCAAAACTGAATTCTCATTAGACAATGCTTCTTTCTCAACATATAAAAATTTATTATTGTTTTCTAGAATATCATTATCATTTATCAATAGTACATTTGTTTAACTTAGAGATTCATTTTGATAATTCAAGGCTTTGTTTTCATTTTCAAGTTCAGAAATTTTTGCATAAGATTTCGAAAGTGCTTTTAGAGCTTTTATTGTTCATTCATAAACATCATCTTATTTGAGTATTAAAATCAGAGTGGGAGTTTACCTTAGATAGAGCCATAAGACACATATTCGCTTCTTCATTATCTTCTATGATATTCTCTATTTCTATCTCTTACTCATCTAAATCACTCCAAGTTTCCATTAAAGCTCTTTGCTTCTTCAATTCTTCTTATGACTTTCCATTTTCTTGATCAACATAAGACACTCATATTTAATGTGTCCAATCTTCTTATATTTGTAACAAGTGATCTTCTTCTCCTTTTTCTTTCCTTCTTTATAGCCATTATCTACATCACTTCTACTTTTATTGGAATCACAATTTTTATAACTTGAAAACCTCTTGCATCACTTTTTGATTATCTTGTTAAGGCATCCAGCTAATATAGTCACTTCTCCTTCTTCATCACTAGACTCTTCAATCATGGCTCAAAGTGGTAGAGTTATAACAGTTCCGCCATGCAAATCATTTTAAGATAGAAGCTGACTAGATAACCGTCATCTTAGACCTAATTTACACAAGGCATCCACGACTAACTTGCTTTAAAGTAAATTGTTCATAAATTTAAATAAATTGTTTACTTATGAACTTAAGAAAAATACATACTTACATTAAAATAATCTAAGTATATTTACAAGATTTAACAACCTAACATAATTTACTAAAGTAATTCGTAAATTAATACTAAAAGCTTAAAAGATAAATCTAAACTTGAGAATATATCCAGTCTTCAGTTTATATCCTCACTCCCTTAGGATTCAGCAGCTACTAGCTTTACGATAATTATAGGCTACTTCCTCGCTAGCACCTGCAACAACATCTATAGGGATGTAAGTAACTACAGCTGAATAAGTTGGGATGGAGACTTAAAACTATACTACAAATACAAACAAGGTTATCAATCAAATTAGTTAAATGCAATGTATGTTCAAGCAAATACTATCACATAACGTTGTCTGACTTGCCAAAAATTAGAGAAATTGCTCCTGCTCTAATTCGGGTTGAGGAGTTTCCGTTAATGCAACAGCTTAAGACCAAACTTAGGCTTGTGCAATGGAGACACTACTCATCCTGTAACTACCTTCGAACTATTGATTTCACTCTTGCCATGACCTTCTCACCTATCACTTAGTTCGATTAAGAATGAAGAAGGGATCAATTATGCTATCCAAGGCTATCCCTTTCGAAGGGGTTGGTATTTGGCTAGAAAACTCTAGGTTTCCCCTAATGGGTTACTATGCAAGTCTGATTTATGTTTACAAGTCATGTATTCGATTAGGTCTAGTTTAGGGTGATTAACCATTTCATATAAATCACACAATTTAAGCTAGAGTAGTAAATCAAATCACATCATCAACTCAAAAAACAAACACATGCGTATAGTCGACTCTTTAACAAGTACAATCAAATACAATTTCAACCCTTCAAGTACTACAAATTAATACTTTGAAATATAGCAACGTATTAATCTCAACTTACCTGAACTCTTTGCTTACTCATTTAGGGTAAGACTTGCATAGGTTGTCGCCATTAAACCCTATAATGCAAATGTTGTTTCAGTATATATATAGCTACTTTATATAAACTCTATTCTGTAGTACTTTTATGTTATCTTTAACTTAGGATTTAATATACCTAATTTTCTAGGTTTTTAAGTCTTTTACAATTATTCCTAATTTAGGTTGAGTGCTGATTTAGTTTTCTAAGTCTGTTTTCAAATTAGGTTTTTAACTCAGTTTTCAATTAGGGATTTTATGCGTAAACCCTAGGAAATCATTCCAATCCATAATATGAAATTACTCACATTATTTTTAGATATCACAAATATCGTTTTCAATCTCTAACCAACATTCTAGTCCATGTGATTTATCCTAATCCTAATTTAACTACCGATTTACTCCCGTTATGAAAAAATCTTATATTGTTCATATAATTATCCTAATTTCAATTTCCTACTAGATTTATTATATATTCCTATTATTATTACAATATTAATTTTAATATAATATTTTCTTGCCTATTAATTTCTTATACATACATATTATACATTATTACCTAATATGTCCATAATGTACACATTTAACATTCCCATCACCTCAAATATCATTCCTCAATATCAACTAATACCTCAAAATATCTAAATTTATCCCAGATCAAAATTTATACCTAATTACTCAAAATTAAAAAATTAACTTAAAATTTACCATTTTTACCTATTACATATTCACTACATAATACCCTAATAATTACATCTAACACCCTAAATGCTACAAATGTTACACTTCATCAGATTTCAACATCCTAAAATATATAATTATGTACTAAATCAGTAATTATCTTATCTAATTACCTAATTAGCCTAAAATTACCTATTTTAAGCATCATTTTAAGGCATAAAAATTATCTAAAATTTTTTAGAATTCATTTTTGAAAAAGAGCTTTATATCACTATTTTAAATGCTTTAACTAGCCTACATAAAATTTTTTGGCTCAAAGCTCGTTTATTTCTAAATCGAACAAAACTCAAGTTTGTGAGATTTCTTAAAGACAGTATATTTTCATGCATCAATTCGTCAAAATAAAAATTTTCCTTAAATCTACATACTAAAATATCTAAGAATAACAAATTTCATAATTTTATAAGAATATTTAATATTTTTATAAAATTGAACAACATTGTGTTGGAATTTGACTTACCCGACCAATCAGCTTCCAATCATTAGTGGTGGCTACAAGTGAGTCGACAGCCTTAGGCGATGGGGGTTGAGTGGTTTAGTGCTGGCTGTTCATTTTCAGGTAGCCATCGGGTGTGGGTATTCTTCTAAAACCCTAATTGCACAAAATTTTTGAAAACTAAATCTTAACTCTCTTATTTCGACTCTCTCTATTTTTTTCACTCTTCTAACTATCCAAATGAGTTTTTGAAAAAATTTTGGCTATTTATAGAGGTTTTGGGGATTTTTTAGGCATTAATTTTTATTTGACAATGGCTTTATCTCTTTTAAATTAACTTTTTATTCGTCTTAATTTAATTGGTTACTTTTATTTATTCAATTCTAAGCTGCCAAGCCTCAATTTTGGAATTCTCTTCACTTTTCCATATTTTTCTTGATTTTTCTATAATTATTTATGAATTTTCTTTAATTAATTAGCATTATTTTGGCATATTATGAGTATTTTAAGTAATTTTACGTACTTCTACTTACATGTAAATTTATATATGGTATAAATAAATACTCATAAATATTATTTAAGTTATTTTATTATTTTTAGTACATACATAATTTATCTCTATCAATTCGTTAGTTATCAAAATTCGTTTTATATATTTTTTATGAATAACAAATAATTTAAAAAATATCAATATTATATTAATTAATCATTTTATTACTTATTTTCCTAAATTTGAACTTACCGGATTACTTTTACGAATAATCTTAACTTCATCGTAAAATTTAAGTTGAATTAGAAAATTTGTTCAATCAACTTAAATTTTACAAACCAAACCCTGAGTAGCTAATTGCGAAGCTTACATCTTCATCATCTAAATTCATTTCAATATCCTTTGCTTTAAATGCTAAAGTTTTTCTTTTGACTTCTTGATCCTCGTTATTTAGAAAGTACGATTTAGAGGCCACCAATTTACTACTAAGTTAAAGGAGTATTAGCTTGCTAAGGTCACATGCCTCCTCAATCACAGCCTTCTTAGCATCCTAAACCTTAGGTAAAACATGAAGCATTTTCCTAACTAATGCTACATCATTGAGCTTCTTTCCATGAAAGAGGAGTTCATTTGATATTGCTACAAGGCGACTAAAGGCATCCTTGATCTTCTCTTCTAGATGAATTTTAAAACATTCATACTCCTACAAGAGAGAATTTATATGAGTCTTTTTGATAGTATTAGTTCTTTCGTGTGTTTCACAAAGAGTAATCCTTGAGTGAAATCTCTTAAAATGTGTGTTTAATTGACTTCAAGTGCTGGTTTATTACCATATATGGGGTTTGAAGTGTAGGGATAAAGTTTTGGAGTAAAGAAGTAAGGTATGAATGTTATAGTTGTGCAATTTGAGGGTTCAAAGCATATTTTTAGTAGTTCAAAAAGTTCGTCAAAATGTATAGTAGAAGGTATGAGAAATAGTCTATGAGTAGAATGTATGTTAGAAAATGATGTAGCAGTAGATTGAATTTTGGATATCAATATTATTATAGTGGATTGGCCCTTAAGTAACTACTCATTTAAATATTACCATTTAGCCCTTTAATTAAAATTTTATTGTAGAAAAACCAATATTAAAAATAATTTATTAAAACTATAATTGTTTTATATTAAGGATAAAATTGTTATCTTATTAACAGAACTCTTTCATCACTTACCACCTTATTCTTTGGACAATTACCACTATTCACTATCATTACTAAAAATGCATAAACAGTTATCATATTTCAAACCTATGTACATTATCATTATCACGAGAAAACTTTTTCACATCATAACCACATTATCAATAGATAAAAGGGGAAAAAAAATGCTAGCGTTTCACTTGCTTCCATTAATTCAGTTTATGGATGCGGTAGTTTTGTCAAGGTACCAAAGAAAGTTTTTTTTTTCCTTACATTCTTTTTGTTAATTTTTCGTTGCTCGGTTTCATTTTACTGATCCATAATTTTTTATTTCAATTAGTGGATAATGCTCATCAATCTTGTTATAGGTGAGTTCCAATGTGATCGTGTAAGTTTGATAATGCAAAATTTTATTATTCTCATATATGACAATAAAGTATATTTTTTTCCTCCTTTTTCTTTTGTATTTATAGTGATTTAGGTTAGAAAAACTCCTAGTGTTTCACTTGCTTTCGTTAATTCAGTCCATGTATGCGGTGGTTTTGTTGAGGTAAAAGAGAAAGTTTTTGGTTTTTGGTTTTTTTTACTCTAACTTCATTCTTTTTGTTAAGTTTTAGTTTCTCTATTTTATTTTACTAATTCAAAGAATTTTTTTTTTCCATAAGTGAATAATGTTCACCAGTGTTGTTATAAGTGAGTTCCAACGTGATCATATAAGTCAAGTAATGTGAAATTGGATTATTCTCATATATGACGGTAAATTTTTTTTTTCCTCCTTTTTAACGTTTTGTCTTTTTTGTGTTTGTAATGATTTAGGTAAGATTTAGAATTAAGAGAATAATCTTCTCATTGGTTTGTAATACCATTTTAGGAATGTTTCTATGTTGAGGTGAAAAACTATTGTAAACCGTATCTAGAACGATTCCATGTTTGTCAATGAAAACTTTTGTAAACCATCTATTATCTGCATTTTTAGAACTCTATGGCTACTTCATATTAGTTGGCTTCTTTTTCTTTTTACCTAGGTTCTTTCTCCCATTCTCACATCACTTTAATAAGTTTTTCTTATCTCTTTCATACATTGATTTAGTCAATTTTATAATTGCTGATCTTCGAATGTAATCAATTATGAGCATTGCCAACTGCAATGGAGTTACAAAGTTTAAACAATGGCAAAGGATGATTTGATCTAATTGGAGCTTACTTCATAATTAGGAATGGTGAGCTTTGTCATGTTCTCATTAGAGGCTTTTACTAGTACATAGCAAGTAGTTTTTTGATGAGATATTGCTTTTCAGTCGAGGAGATTCTATTCATATTCGAAGTTTCTTTGTTTCCATTATCTGATTCCAATTTGTGGTCTCTATCACCACTCCAGTTTGCGGCATTATGAAAGAGGAAACTATAGTGCTTATAAGAGAAGAAGATGCGGATTGGTTGGTGGTAAAAAGCTTTATTAGTATTAAGAGATTTGTTAAAATTCTAACTTCTCCATTTATTCTTTATGTTGAAGCTTTGATTGTTCTTCATCCATGCTCAAATCTCCGATCTCCTTTCTTGGTAAGTCTTTGATTTATTTCATTAATTTATTCCTTTTCTTAAAATGTGTCGTGGAAGTATAAGGTTTTTGTTTTCTTGAATATCCAACAAGATTTAATGATTTTTCTTTTTTCCAATGAGGTGGAGTTTGCTATTCGACTACAATCATATCAAGTTTCTTTTGTTCTATTAAAGAACATGATTAACTTCTTCCGTTCCATTGAAGAATACAACCGATAACCATAGTGACTCCATGAGTTGTTCATTTCTATTTACAACATATTGTTTTTATAATTTGTAATAAGATTAATAATGTTATTTTTTCCCCCCAAAGGATTAACAATGTTGTATGTTGATTTATTACATATATTTGCATATTTTATAAATGCTCACAACTAATCTAATATTATCTAAATTTTCATTTTTATGTATTTCTCTTTGAATTCATTCAACATGTGAACCCATTTCCTTTTGACATTAAGTCTAAGCTTGTAATATATTAATTTCAAAAGTAATATTTCTTATAATGTTGCGTAATAATGCTGTATGTTGATTGATTACATATCTATATATTATGTAAATGCTCTCAATTAACACAATATCATCCACATTTTAATTTTAATTTTAATGTGTTACTCTTTGAATTCAAGCAAGATGTTAAACCATTTCCTTTGATATTAAATATAGGGTTATAGCATGTTAATTTCAAAAATAATCTTTTTATAATGTTTACATTATATTTGAGTTATTATGATTTCAAAGAATTTTTAGTTATGTAGTTATGATTCAATTAATTTCTATAGCAATGGAATTTTTAGATGCAATGTTTGATTAAGCTACCACTTTTGATATTGAAGTGCTTTTAGAGGAAAATGGGAAAGTGGTTGCTCGCAATTAATCCAATATTATTTAGATTTCAATTTTTATATGTTACTCTTTGAATTCAAGGAAGATGTTGATCTATTTCCTTTGATGTTAAGTCAGGGGTTGTAGTATATTAATTTCAAAAGTAATATTTTTTATAATATTTTTATTATTTCCAAGTTATTACAATTTAAAAGAGTCTTCATTTATGTAGTTATGATTCAATCAATTTCTATAGCATTGAAATTTTTAGATGCAATGTTTGATTAAGTTGCTACTTCTGATGTTAAAGAGCTTTAGAGGAAAAGGGTAAAGTGGTTTTACGTCCTATTGATTTAATGATTATACTACTAATAGGGAAATGAATTTATTTTCTATATATACGATAGATTAAAGCTAAAATGCTATTAGATTTTCCTACAAGTTTTAGATTTGGAACACAGTCAACCTAATGAATGTTTCATGCTCTTTTTTCTTTTTCTAGGTCTCATTGTTATATCTACATCTTTTTTTTCTATATCTATCTATAATATTTAACCTAGAAAGGACTCATCAACTTCCATCTGCCTCCACATTTATATCCTATAGTTTTAAAATTAGCCATTATTTGATATAATTTCAAATCATTAGTTTTTATACATAACTCCCCTAAATTATAAATAACTCATTATTGTTTTCACTATTTTTTAGGCATACAACAATTTGCAGGATGAAGCAAATAATATATGATTAGCAATATCGTCCTTTATATATTAAGAAAGACATATTATTCATGTAGTTTATTATTATTAATATTTTTCACCAGTTTTCCTGCTAATTTTTTATTATATATTTGTAATTTTTACTACTTAACTACGTAATTATGTATTTTCCTAATATTGAAAAACCTCAATTGGTATCTCTTTTGTTGCTATGTAAGATTATTTCTATTTGATGATAAATTAATATATTATTGTCATTGTACATTTCGTATATTTTTTCTCATATATTTTTATGAATGTACATCAATTGTTACATAATATCACATATTCCTCTTATATTTATGAGAGTAAAAATAATAATAATAATAATAACCTACTTAAATTGTCATTTCAATATAGTAACCTACTAATAATCACTTAACATTTACCACTATATAATACTTAAGATATGAAAATTGTTATGAATAACATAATACGTATTAAATTAATTTTAAGGTTGTTAATTCAATAAGGAGTCAATTATTAGCCATAGCTTAACATTCCCTTTGTAATTGCATCTTTTTTATAACCACAAAAAAATGGGTTATTCCCATTGCTAGATACAAAAATTCTCAATTATATTTTTTTTATAAGCATATTACTACATATTCAATGAAGCTAATTAAAAGTAACTATAATATTTTTAGTCTACTTTAATAAGTAAATTGATAATATATCATGATTATTATTCATTTCCTTCTCCTTTTATATGCATTTTTATCTCTATTTATGCAATTTTTTTTCTTTTTTTAGATTAATAACCATTCCTATATTTTAATTAATTATATACCTTTATTCTATAATTTTTTATTTTCCAATTTTAAATGTGTTTGAAATCCCTAAAATTATGTTATACACTATATTCATGCCTATCTCTTTGTTGGTTGTTGATGGATAGCAATTGTTGTTTCATATCTCTTTGTTAATAATGCATAAATGGAAGTTGTTGGGATAGCAACAAACCTTCTTTAATAAATTTGAAAGGCCTTAAATATCTCTATGTCAACATTTTTGCAAAGATTTAAAAGAATTCAAATATGTTCAGATAATAATAAAGCTTCTTTAGCATATTTCGAAGAATTAAAGTATTAACTCCTCATTTCCTATGTTTTATATTTTCAATTTATTCAATTCTTATATATTACTTATTTATACAATTTATGAACTTTTTCTTTTCTGCAACTCTTAGTTTAGATAAAAGTATTTTATTCTTTAAGGATTTTTAGTATATTAACATTGTTGTATTCTTTAAATTTTAATTATTTACGGATTTTTAATGTTTTCCTTTTACTTTCATAGATATTCTAATCATTTATGTATTATTCTTTTAATGTCAACTAAATTTAATTTCTACACACATAACATGGGTGTGTTGACTACTAGTATATATGTATATGTGTGTATTTTTACACTAACTTACTATGTCCTTTAGGTACGACTAGTTAAATAATTAACCTAATTAGTCTATTATAATGAAATGGACATTTAACGAATGTTTTCCTAAAGTTTATATATGAGAGTCAGAATAATGTGTTAAGGAAAGGCAATATAATAATGTTTATCTAATGTTGAAGTAGTCAAAACTGTATTAGAAAGCATGCTAAAAGGGCCTGATGTATAGGGTATAGTAAAAAACTAGGTTAGAAATTGAGTCAGAATATATCAAAGACCAAAGTTATCCTAAAAAGAACAATACTAAGACTTGGATCCTAAGTGTAAGTAAGTTAGTGACTTTGTTTATACATGACATATATTAACTTAGATAATTTACGCATCTTTTTTAAGGGATATGTACATGGAAAAGTCTCGAGAACAAGAGTTAGACTTGAGGAATTTGCAAAGCGGCATAGGTAAGTGGATTGCTTGTGTTCTAGAGTAGATTTTATGTTACGACTCGAGGGGTTTAGTTGTGGCAATCGCAGTATACCATACAAAGGACTATAGATTGAATTCTCTTATAATCGACAACCCTTTATATGATACACAAGGCTATAACTACAACTAACAACCAATAACCAAGAGTAGCGTATGTATAAGTAATATCATTTTATAATAATAATAATACGTTAAGTAAATATAAAACACAATCTGTTTATATAATAATTTACAGATAAGAAGTCTAAAGCACTTCTTAACTCAAACTAGTATCATTTTTTTACATAATTAGATATATAATTTAGATAAACTATATTGAGTACACTTTAATTATGTCTTGCTTGCATATCAACCCCCTGATAAACAACTAACCTCGGGCATGCAACGGTCCGACTTTACGAACAACTCGACCTGCGGAAGAAGACTACAAAGGTATAAGCTAACTAGCTTAGTAAGATAATCCTCTCAACAATACAGCAGTCAAGTTATACATTAATTAAATTCAATCAAATGAATGCATGCCAATCAGTATGCCAAACAAATACATGTAGGTGACCAGATACTGCATGCAACTTAAATTTAACACCTTCCGAAGTCAGGGTTCAAGATACATCCATACAGTTAGATCTATGTATCATACTAGAACTTACCTCATAATGAAACTTCGTGTTTCATATTTAAAATGTAATGGTATATCCATTCTCAGTTTTATAAAAAACGACTTCTGTATATGATTGTAAGTAGGTTCACGCAGCCTTTATTCACCCCTAAACGGAGGCCTTTGAACTCGACCCTTAGCCAAGCGGTTGGTGCCTCTAACGTCTAATAATCCCGCAGGGCAGGATAAGGTTATATTGTACTTGTGTACCGTACGAAATCTATAACAATAAAATAATCAACCCACGTATAACCTTTCGTTACCTTCATGTAATGTAACAGCCAGAATTAGTTATGCGGTGTATGATTATGCGTGTTTCAAGTTAACCTTTTCTAGTCGAGTAAAATTAGTTTTTATTATTCAATGATCAACAAGGTTACAAATAATCAGTTCCTAGTGAATCTATTATGCAACAATCAATACATTATTGTAATTTAAAGTAAATTCATTGTTAACAAACAATTATTATACACAAACATAACCTATCCCTATACGACATTTAATTATTAAGCATAATTTATATTCATTAATTACAACACACAAGCAAGTATGGAATTATTAAGAAAAACTCACTTAGCCATAATCGACTCAGGGGTTGTAATAATTCGAAGGCAGCTCAGGGTCAAGGTCGAGATTACCTGAGAATAAGGAATATAGAAAATTGTAAGCTTAGGAACTTAAAGCTAAACTAAAATCGTAATTTGTAATGTTTACTTCACTTAACTACGTGAAATTGTCAATTTGAGTTTTTTATCGAATCATGTATAACTTTTTCATTTTAGTTTGGATCGTTATGAATTTATAGTTCATTTTGATCAATTTTGAGCGTATTTTCTCATAGCGAGGTCCAATTTAGATGTTGTGTCTTACAGTTTGAATTGTGATATAAAAATATCACAAATTTATTATTTTAATTTAAAAAGTTATAAAATATTAATTCCAACTTTTTCTTAGTATATTTATGATTTAATAATTATTTAAATCATATAATTGATAATTTCATTATTTTAAGTTTCTTTTACCTTAGTTACTTATTTTTACCTATTTTTCGAGATTTTAGAATTATTAAATTTTTTTTCTAATTTATTATTTTCTGATATTCTACGATATACATATATATATAAATACTCGTATAACTATATATACAAAAATTCTTGTACTATGAAAATATTAGATATAAATTTATATACATATACCTATTATTATACTTGTACACATATATAATAAAGATTAGGATTATATATACATGCACATATATTCACACCACATATATACATACATATATACATATATAAGAAAAAACAATAACTTACATGTATACATGAATATAAAAATATGAAGCACATGTATATATATATATATATAATATACATATACTTACACATTATACTTACACTTATTTATATCATATATGAAAATAAAGATTATCTATACATATTCACGTGTATATATATATATATATTAGTGCCTAATTTGTGAAAATACTAAATACATACTATATGTATTCTTATTTATACATACACACATATGCATATACCGTATGTTTTACATAATAATGTATCTATACATGTCTACATACATATATTTGTACACACATAAGAGACATATATATCTTAATTTATCTACTCATATATATATGTACATGTAATAGAATAATTAATATATACATACACATACTATATAATATACATATGTATAAGTAAATTACATATACTTGCTTAATTTGTTGGTAGTGATCTTAATTTTCTTCTTCCTTTCCTCCTCCTCCTTCTTCTTCTTAATTTTCTTCTTTTCTTGGTTTTCTTTTTTTTGCTCTTTTGTTTTGTTTTTCTTTTCCTTCTTCTTTTTTATGTGTTCAGTTTCTATTTTTTTTTTCTAGATTTCTTTTGGACATGAAGATCAGTAGATTTTTGGGAGCAAATAAAATAAAAAAATAAGGAAGTTTATCCTCTTAATTTAAGCATTAATTAAGATAAAACTCACACTTTATCATTTTGTCCTTTATCCCTTTATTTTGTGACGCTTGATATTTATTTATGTACATGGGCTGCTAATTTTTTTTTTTTTTTTTTTTTTTTTT